>CM064566.1:14352842-14510655 GCA_032716605.1 Paralithodes platypus
GTGGGGTAGTGTCTTTATTATGTCGTGAGGGCAGCATCTTGCGCTGTGGGGTGCGTGACAGCAGGAGGTGATGTAGAGGGGCGAGGGGCAGGGGCCGCGGTGGGGTAGTGCCTTTTAGCAGACGGTAATATTTGCAAGTCAAGTGTTTGGTTGTTTATGCTTGGATTTAAGGCTTGAATATAGAGGGCTTCAAGAATAGGTAGTCTTCTAGAATAATTTTCTTTGTCGATTATGAAGGTATGTTTATTTAAATCGTCACGGGTAAAGGGGGGGGGGGTTCAAGGAGAGATAATAGTCTTTAATGGTTCCTGTCTGCAGGTGAAGAGTTAGTCGATAGACTCGTCTATCCCGTCGCGAGCCGTGCCATAGCCAGTAGAGCTTCGGCTGCTAATCAAAGGGTCGGCGGATCGAGCCCTCATTGTCAAAATGTTATTGGTAGATGTCAAGCCCGGGCAACTTGACTTAGCAAATCGTGACAAACGCCTAAATCATGGCCACGCCTTTTCGGGAATTACGGCGTCTGAGAAAATCTCTCCTTGAACCCCCCCCCCCCCCTTACCCGTGACGATTTAAATAAACATACCTCCAAAATCGACAAAGAAAATGATTCCAGAAGACTACCTATTCTTGAAGCCCTCTATATTCAAGCCTTAAATCCAAGCATAAACAACCAAACACTTGACTTGCAAATATTACCGTCTGCTAAAAGACACTACCCCACCGCGGCCCCTGCCCCTCGCTCCTCTACACCACCTCCTGCCGCCACGCACCCCACAGCGCAAGATGCTGCCCTCACAACATATATATATATATATATATATATATATATATATATATATATATATATATATATTCTTCAACAAAAATCACCCTCATCTTCTCTCAATATTCTTGGTGTCTCTTTTTTGCTCTCATTTGGAAGTATTACCAGTCTTGCTAAGGCAGCCTCACAGAAGCTGGGTGTGCTCAACCGCCTTAGGGGGTTCTTTTCCCCTGCACAGCTTCTTGCTCTGTACAGGGGCATAGTGCGCCCTTGTATTGAGTATTGTTCACATGTGTGGGGAGGTTCCTCTCACACCGCTCTCCTAGACAAAGTTGAAAGGAAGGCCTTTCGTATCATTAACTCCCGTCCACTCACCAACTCTCTGCAATCTCTCTCTCTCCGCTGCAATGTGCATCTCTCTCGCTATTCTATCGCTACTATAATAATCAGTGTTCCTCAGAGCTATCCCAGTGCATACCCTCCTTTACGTAGGGCACGTGGTACCCGTCTTGCAACTCAATCCCACCCCTACTCTGTGCACTCTCCAACCCAAGAGTGAAACGTTACTCTCAACTTTCTTCTATTTAACAGTTGAGCTCTGGAACTCTCTCGCAGAATCAGTCTTTCCCTCTTCCTATGACTTAATTGCTTCAAACTCCGTGTGTCCAGGCATTTTGGCTCGAACGTCCCTTGATTTTGGCCCTGTCACTCTTTCAACTATGGGGGAGGCACTCGCTATAGGCAGTTATGCCTTTTGCCTCCCTCAATCACATAGAAAAAAAAAAAAAAAAAAAAAAATATATATATATATATATATATATATATAAACAATATTTACTGAGCCACATTTAGAGGCACAACGTTTGTCTTTCTTTGTTCCCAATAAGTGCAGATTGATCCTACATGTTTATATTTTATTTGTATATGTGTATGGAGGAGACACAAGGCAGGTTGCCTGTACCGAGTGTCTCCACCAAAGTCAAAAGAGTGACAGAGCCAAATGCAAGGGACGTTGGAGTCAAAATGCCTAGAAACACGAAGTTTAAAGCAGTCCAACTCAAAGGATGAAAGAAAGATTGCTTGAGGGAGAGAGTTCCTGAGTTCACTTTTTGAGTAGAAGATAGACTGAGAAAATTTGCTGTATGCATTCGTTAGACAGTCGCCCATACTATGATTCGCATGTTACCCAAAGTCCATAATTAACTTGCATCTAATATTGGATGGGGCTCGTTTTCCTTGGTCGGCAACCTGTTTAGGGGTGTAAACCTTATACAAATCCGTACTGCTTACCTAAGGGTGAAGCAGGTTAGTGGATGGACTAGCCCCACACCACTGTAGAGAAATAGTGCTAATAAGATACATAGCAAGCCTCAGAGTCGGACGGGCCCTAATATTGAGTGGTCAATCCTGTAGGTCCTTCAGTAAACTGGCTCGGATTGTCCCTCTTACAGGGGATAGAACCGCTTGGGGGCATTTTCTGTATGGCCACCCTCATTATGGGGAGTAAGGCGACAGGCAATAAATAGATAGATAGGTAAATAGATAGATAGATAGATAGATATATTTGCCATTATAATATTCTGCTAACGAGATGCTAATACGCCTTTTCTAAACAGAATAACAACGCCTGAAGCCAATGTCACCATTCATTAGCCCACTGAGCCCCAGCGACGCAGGGTTTGCGTCCACAATGTTTGTAACGCTAAACCCCAGCGACGCAAACCATGCGTCCTGGCCGGTCCGGTCCCAATTACTCCGGTCCTATGGCACCTAGAGGGCTCAGATTTATATAGAAACTGTGTAAGTATCCCATGCAACCATGCCAATGATTGAAAACTCTGAAAGTCCAACCGCGTGCGCGTGAGCGCGCAAAAACCGGTATTTTGGGTGTTATTGCCTTCAAATTTTTACTCTTGTAAAATCGACTTTCGGGGCTCCGTAGGACCAATGTTTGACCTTTTTGATCATTTTTTTTTTTGTGGTTTTTCCTTCATTCCTAACCCATTCGCTATTGTTTCTGGAAACAAAAAAATCAGAAACAGCCGGTCCCTGGTGGTACATTTATTATAAACTAGCTGGGGGTCAGGGGGTTAACTGCCTTTATGGTGTATTGGTTAGAGTGCTTAAAAATCTGTATGTGGTAACCCAGGTTCGAATCTCGATGGATCACATGCTTGCTTACCTTAATTTCATTGGGAGGTGTTTGGAGTTGGAGTAAAATTAATAAAAATAGAATATTGAATACATACCCTCTTCTCAAATTGACTTATGTGTAGACTTTAAACCTTTATCATATGTCCGATTAACCCTTTGAGTACCAGCGACGTATGTTATAGTATATTCTAGCTCCATTTAGACGATATTATGCACCTTAGGAAGGATCTGTGGTAGTTACAAGGGTTGGTTGAAATAGTTTGAAGTCTTATTATTGCTAGAGGTTCTTCCTAAGCTGAATAAAATCGTCTACGAGATGCCAAAATACGATGAAATGGAAGTCCCTGGTACTGTATGGATTAAAACACAGGAGAAGACGAAAGAATTACTAAATTATTTGCAGCAAGAACTAAAATTCGACAATAGACGCAGCATGAAAAAAGAGGCAAGGAAAAGACGAGAAGAAAGTGTGAGGTGCTCTGGTGGGATAATAGGGGACCCAGGTATATACAGGTGTGTGTGTGTGTGTGTGTTGTGTTGTGGCGTGTGTGTGTGTGTGTGTTGTGGTGTGTGTGTGTCTGTGTGTCTGTGTGTGAGAGAGAGAGAGAGAAAGAGAGATTATGACGTAGATTGTGAACAGAACACCTGCAGGTAAAACGTGTGCCTGTTACCATGGCAGCACACATGTTTGTATGTTTGTTATTCTCTCTCTCTCTCTCTCTCTCTCTCTCTCTCTCTCTCTCTCTCTCTCTCTCGTTTGACAAATTAGCCCTGCCCCATGTGTATTAATATGTTTAGATAAGCGAGACGGAAAGATTTTTTTTTTTTTGGGGGGGGGGAGGGGGGGGGGGGGAAGGAGGGGGATCATAATAGAAAATACTGCACCGAGATATACCAGCAAATCCTGTGCCTAGGTCTGACGAAAAAATCGGATTTGCCATGATAAAAGTTCTGATTAAAGTTCAGGCCACCACCAATCATTATTTACCAAGGGTGGACGACCGCTGAAAAAAAAAAAAAAAAAAAAAAAAAAAAAAAAATGGACGATCTATTTAATATTAGGGTAATATCCACATGAGCCTATTTATGTTCATGTGCTTATATATATATATATATATATAATTATATACTGGTATATATATATATATATATATTGATAGTTGGGTTGTAGCAGTCATGTTGCTGGAAGTCAGTATTATTCAGTACTAATAAATAATAGTGAGACATATCACGAACGCCATCTGTTCTCTTTCGCCACTGAATTCAATATGATTTACAGCTGGGGCAAAGCGCACCAGCTTTAGGCTAGTTCATTTTTTGGCCGATTTGTTCATGCATGTAGTATTTTTATAGTTTCCTCCTTAGACCTCCATCAAACGTAAAATATAATTTTCTTCTAGACTAATTTATATATTTTTCGGTAGAAACATGTCTCGGCCGAAGGCAGGCTCCTCCTAAAATTACAAGCACGAAATGTCATAATATTGACAAAGAAATGTGGCGAATAATCTTAAAATCGCCAACTAGTGGGCCGAGCATCTTAAAATCTGAAAACTATTAGGGCTATCCATGAGGTAAAAGGAGGCCTGTTGTGGAAATATTAATTTTCTGGAACCTCTTCTCCCTAATGTTTAGCCCCACTAGTTTTGAAATGTTAAGACGTTGGTTCCATTAGTTTGGGAATTTGATGACCTTTCACCCCATTTTTTTGTCAATATTAGGACCCTTCATGCCATTTACAGTAGGAGTCGATTTTTTCCTGGCGAGCGATCTAGCCTGTAATTTTGGGAGGAATCGGCCTTTGGCCGGGACATTTCTCTACCGAAAAATGTACAAATCTATCTTGAAGGGGGGTCTAGAGAGTGTTTTCTAAGCTTGATGGTGGTCTAGGGAGAAAACTAAACAAAAAATATGAATAAATGAATGAAAAACTAAACAAACAGCCACTGTCCCGGTATATATATATATATATATATATATATATATATATCTGATATATCATATATTATATATATATATATATTTTTTAGACGAGGTTAAAGGCAAACAGCAGTTTTCAGCATGCAGTATTTTATTGGTACAGCTTTCAATATTTCTAACAATTTTCCTCTGGGGTTCAGAGATGAGGTGCAACAGGTTAGCAAAAATTCATGGTGGATCCAACGTTTCACAAGTAAACATCTTGCATCTTCAGGAATGGGCAGGTAATGATTAGAATAAGGACAAAGCAACATATTTATACAAAATTCGAGGATCAAGAATAGGTAGGTGGGCGGAGCTACTGGGTGTGGGGTGGCTGTTCATTGGTGGAAGGCAGTCTATTCGTGAGACGGGCACTAAATCTTATCGGTGGTTGGTTGTTGGCTGTGGGTGGCTGTGATTGGTTGGTGTTGTCAGTAGTGTGCTGATCGCGGAAAGGTACGGGAGGGGGGCACAGGACGAGAGGAACGAGGGCAGTATGCCTGTAGTGCTTGCCTGAAGGAAGAATTTGAAGGTCTTGTGTTTGGTTGTTGATGCTGGGGTTGAGCGTTTGGATATATAGAGCTTCTAAAATAGCTAGTCTTCTGGGGTCTGATTCTTTGTCGAGTATGGTAGTTTGTTTGTCTAGGTCGGCGCGAGTTAGGGCAAGATGGTGGGGGGCTTGATAGTGATCTTTTATAGCGCCAGATTGAAGGTGGAGGGGTAGGTCGACGGGAAAGGCGAGTCTGTGTCATTCCAACATAGGATAGGGGTCCCACAGTCCCCAGAGGTGCAAATATGCTGGTATATCACATGATCGTCTTTCGGTTGGTTGGTGGAAATGGGGCGGTTACGGAGGACAAGGTTGGAGGTCTTAGGAGATTTGTAGTAAATAATGAGTTTTATTTTATTGTCAGGGTTGGTGGGGAGGACGTTTTTGTGGAATTATTTCTTTCATAATGGATTCGTCTGTTGTGTGGTCGGAAAGATATGTAGTTTCTGTAGAAAAATGTAATGTTCAGTGGCCGGGTTGGTGCTAGGGGGGTCTTGTTTGTACCATTTTTCTAGGTGGTGGTTGATGGCATTGGTGACGTCAGTGTTGGAATACCCATTGTTGACTAGGACCTGGGTGAGCCTTTCCAATTCATTGTGTGTGTCATTCCAGGTGGTGCAATGGGTGAGGGCTCTCCTGACATAGGCGGCAATGGTGGACTGATGGTATCGTTTAGGGCATTCACTTTCCCCATTAAGACATTGGCCATTGTTAGTAGGTTTGGTGTACACTGTAGTTTTGAAGCCGTGGTCGTGGAGGGAGACAAGGAGGTCGAGGAAGGGTAGATGACCATCGGTGGTTTCTTCGTATGTGAAGTTGAGTCCGGAGGCGGCCATGAAGCGCTGCTGGAGGTCCCTGAGTTCGTCCAGGTCCTTCACCCGCACGAAGATATCATCGATGTACCTGCAGTAGACAGTGGGCCGGTGGGCAGCCAGGAGTTCCTCTTCGATAGTTTCCATGAAGAAATTGGCGAACAGGACCCCCAGGGGGCTTCCATCGCTACACCGTCGATTTGCTGGTACATATTCCCGCGGGGGCAGAGGAAAGGGGACTCCTTGGTACATAGTTCCAAGAGCGTCGTCAGGGCCTTCTCCGGGATGTCCAGGGGGGGCGTATTAGGGCAGTGGTAAACTCGACGTAGGATAAAATCTATTGTCTTGTCAACGGGCACGTTGGTAAACAAACTCTCTACGTCGAGGGAGGCGATGATGTGGTCGTTAGCAGGGGGGGCATCTCGTAGAATTTCTAGGAAGTCATAAGCAGAGTTGAGGTTGTATTGCCGAGGAACAAAAGGGGTGAGGAGTTTGTTCAGGGCCTTGGCGGTCTGGTAGGTAGCAGTAGGGATCTGTGATATGATGGGGCGGAGGGGGTTCCCGGGTTTGTGGGGTTTTATAGCACCGTAAGCATAAGCTGGGGTGAATTCGCCGATGAGTTTCTTCAGGTGTACGCCATCGGCTTTGGCGTTGATAGCAGTGATGGTGGTGTTGGCTTTCCTTTTTATTTCGTCAGTAGGATTGCGAGTGATCCTTTTGAATTTGTTTTTATCACTAAGAATGTCGTCCATTTTCCGTAGGTATTCTTCTTTTCCGTGTATCACAAGGCAGGAGGCCTTATCAGCTCGTCAGATGATGATGTTGGGGTTCTCTTTAAGTTGTTTAGCGGCTTTGAAGTGGTGTTTGTTGAGGAGCTTGCTTTGGTGGGATCCCCTGGTTTGGCGGCTTCTGTTAGTAGGGTGGGTTGTAGGGCTGGGGTGGTGGTGATCTTGCCGTCTTTCTGGGATCGTAGGATGTCATCCAGTAGGACTTCAATTTCAAGGCGTTTTCGGTGGGGTCCCGGCTTGGAAATGTAGTGGCAATTTAAGCCTTTGTTCAGTAGGTCTTCTTGGTCCGGCGTTATGGTGGTGTTGGTGAGGTTAATATATCCATTTGTTGGCTTGGGAAGTTTTATGTTTCCACCATATAGACGGGAGAGTTTTTGGATGGTAGTGTTCTCTGTTTGTCGTCTGTGTTGTTCGCTGAGTTGTTGGAGTTTTTGGTTGATTTCTGTTTTGATGTGGTTAGGGGTGGTTTCTTCTTCATCCCATTTCTGTAGCAGGGCGTCACGTTCATATCGGAGATTGGTGGTGGTCTCTCGTTTCTCAGCTAATTCTTCTCGTATCAGTTCTTCACGAAACTGGCGGGTGCTAGTACGATGTCTGGCATTCTCGTTGTGGAGTTTTATGTTAGTATAGCCAGGTAATAGATTCTCTTTTAAACAGACGAGGTTAAAGGCAAGCAGCAGTTTCAGCATTCAGTATTTTATTGTTACAGCTTTCAATATTTCTAACAATTTTCCTCTGGGGTTCAGAGATGAGGTACAACAGGTTAGCAAAATTCATGGTGGATCCAACGTTTCACAAGTAAACATCTTGCATCTTCAGGGAATGGGCAGGTAATGATTAGAATAAGGACAAAGCAACATATTTATACAAAATTCGAGGATCAAGAATAGGTAGGTGGGCGGAGCTACTGGGTGTGGGGTGGCTGTTCATTGGTGGAAGGCAGTCTATTCGCGAGACGGGCACTAAATCTTATCGGTGGTTGGTTGTTGGCTGTGGGTGTCTGTGATTGGTTGGTGTTGTCAGTAGTGTGCTGATCGCGGAAAGGTACGGGAGGGGGGCCCCTGGGCGAGAGGAACGAGGGCAGTATGCCTGTAGCGCTTGCCTGAAGGAAGAATTTGAAGGTCTTGTGTTTGGTTGTTGATGCTGGGGTTGAGCGTTTGGATATATAGAGCTTCTAAAATAGCTAGTCTTCTGGGGTCTGATTCTTTGTCGAGTATGGTAGTTTGTTTGTCTAGGTCGGCGCGAGTTAGGGCAAGATGGTGGGGGGCTTGATAGTGATCTTTTATAGCGCCAGATTGAAGGTGGAGGGTTAGTCGACGGGAAAGGCGAAGTCTGTGTCATTCCAACATAGGATAGGGGTCCACAGTCCCCAGAGGTGCAAATATGCTGGTATATCACATGATCGTCTTTCGGTTGGTTGGTGGAAATGGGGCGGTTACGGAGGACAAGGTTGGAGGTCTTAGGAGATTTGTAGTAAATAATGAGTTTTATTTTATTGTCAGGGTTGGTGGGGAGGACGTTTTTGTGAATTATTTCTTTCATAATGAATTCGTCTGTTGTGTGGTCGGAAGATATGTAGTTTCTGTAGAAAAATGTAATGTCATTGGCCGGATTGGTGCTAGGGGGTCTTGTTTGTACCATTTTTCTATGTGGTGGTTGATGGCATTGGTGACGTCAGTGTTGGAATACCCATTGTTGACTAGGACCTGGGTGAGCCTTTCCAATTCATTGTGTGTGTCATTCCAGGTGGTGCAAAGGGTGAGGGCTCTCCTGACATAGGCGGCGATGGTGGACTGATGGTATCGTTTAGGGCATTCACTTTCCCCATTAAGACATTGGCCATTGTTAGTAGGTTTGGTGTACACTGTAGTTTTGAAGCCATGGTCGTGGAGGGAGACAAGGAGGTCGAGGAAGGGTAGATGACCATCGGTGGTTTCTTCGTATGTGAAGTTGAGTCCGGAGGCGGCCATGAAGCGCTGCTGGAGGTCCCTGAGTTCGGCCAGGTCCTTCACCCGCACGAAGATATCATCGATGTACCTGCAGTAGACAGTGGGCCGGTGGGCAGCCAGGAGTTCCTCTTCGATAGTTCCCATGAAGAAATTGGCGAACAGGACCCCCAGGGGGCTTCCCATCGCTACACCGTCGATTTGCTGGTACATATTCCCGCGGGGGCAGAGGAAAGGGGACTCCTTGGTACATAGTTCCAAGAGCGTCTTCAGGGCCTTCTCCAGGATGTCCAGGGGGGGCGTATTAGGGCAGTGGTAAACTCGACGTAGGATAAAATCTATTGTCTTGTCAACGGGCACGTTGGTAAACCAAACGCATCTACCCTTCTCTTGCTCTCCCTCCAACCACGGCTTCAAAACTACAGTGTACACCAAACCTACTAACAATGGCCAATGTCTTAATGGGGAAAGTGAATGCCCTAAATGATACCATCAGTCCACCATCGCCGCCTATATCAGGAGAGCCCTCACCCATTGCACCACCTGGAATGAAACACACAATGAATTGGAAAGGCTCACCCAGGTCCTAGTCAACAATGGGTATTCCAACACTGACGTCACCAATGCCATCAACCACCACCTAGAAAAATGGTACAAACAAGACCCCCCTAGCACCAACCCGGCCAATGACATTACATTTTTCTACAGAAACTACATATCTTCCGACCACACAACAGACGAATCCATTATGAAAGAAATAATTCACAAAAACGTCCTCCCCACCAACCCTGACAATAAAATAAAACTCATTATTTACTACAAATCTCCTAAGACCTCCAACCTTGTCCTCCGTAACCGCCCATTTCCACCAACCAACCGAAAGACGATCATGTGATATACCAGCATATTTGCAACCTCTGGGGACTGTGGACCCCTATCCTATGTTGGAATGACACAGACTCGCCTTTCCCGTCGACTAACCCTCCACCTTCAATCTGGCGCTATAAAAGATCACTATCAAGCCCCCCACCATCTTGCCCTAACTCGCGCCGACCTAGACAAACAAACTACCATACTCGACAAAGAATCAGACCCCAGAAGACTAGCTATTTTAGAAGCTCTATATATCCAAATGCTCAACCCCAGCATCAACAACCAAACACAAGACCTTCAAATTCTTCCTTCAGGCAAGCGCTACAGGCATACTGCCCTCGTTCCTCTCGCCCTGTGCCCCCCTCGCGTACCTTTCCGCGATCAGCACACACTACTGACAACACCAACCAATCACAGCCACCCACAGCCAACAACCAACCACCGATAAGATTTAGTGCCCGTCTCGCGAATAGACTGCCTTCCACCAATGAACAGCCACCCCACACCCAGTAGCTCCGCCCACCTACCTATTCTTGATCCTCGAATTTTGTATAAATATGTTGCTTTGTCCTTATTCTAATCATTACCTGCCCATTCCCTGAAGATGCAAGATGTTTACTTGTGAAATGTTGGATCCACCATGAATTTTGCTAACCTGTTGTACCTCATCTCTGAACCCCAGAGGAAAATTGTTAGAAATATTGAAAGCTGTAACAATAAAATACTGAATGCTGAAACTGCTGTTGCCTTTAACCTCGTCTGTTTAAAAGAGAATCTATTACCTGGCTATACTAACATAAAACTCCACAACGAGAATGCCAGACATCGTACTAGTACCCGCCAGTTTCGTGAAGAACTGATACGAGAAGAATTAGCTGAGAAACAAGAGACCACCACCAATCTCCGATATGAACGTGACGCCCTGCTACAGAAATGGGATGAAGAAGAAACCACCCCTAACCACATCAAAACAGAAATCAACCAAAAACTCCAACAACTCAGCGAACAACACAGACGACAAACAGAGAACACTACCATCCAAAAAGTCTCCCGTCTATATGGTGGAAATATAAAACTTCCCAAGCCAACAAAAGGATATATTAACCTCACCATCACCACCATAACGCCGGACCAAGAAGACCTACTGAACAAAGGCTTAAATTGCCACTACATTTCCAAGCCGGGACCCCACCGAAAACGCCTTGAAATTGAAGTCCTACTGGATGACATCCTACGATCCCAGAAAGACGGCAAGATCACCACCACCCCAGCCCTACAACCCACCCTACTAGCAGAAGCCGCCAAAAACCAGGGGATCCCACCAAAGCAAGCTCCTCAACAAACACCACTTCAAAGCCGCTAAACAACTTAAAGAGAACCCCAACATCATCATCCGACGAGCTGATAAGGCCTCCTGCCTTGTGATACACGGAAAAGAAGAATACCTACGGAAAATGGACGACATTCTTAGTGATAAAAACAAATTCAAAAGGATCACTCGCAATCCTACTGACGAAATAAAATGGAAAGCCAACACCACCATCACTGCTATCAACGCCAAAGCCGATGGCGTACACCTGAAGAAACTCATCGGCGAATTCACCCCAGGTTATGCTTACGGTACTATAAAAACCCACAAACCCGGGAACCCCCTCCGCCCCATCATATCACAGATCCCTACTGCTACCTACCAGACCGCCAAGGCCCTGAACAAACTCCTCACCCCTTTTGTTCCTCGGCAATACAACCTCAACTCTGCTTATGACTTCCTAGAGATTCTACGAGATGCCCCCCCTGCTAACGACCACATCATCGCCTCCCTCGACGTAGAGAGTTTGTTTACCAACGTGCCCGTTGACAAGACAATAGATTTTATCCTACGTCGAGTTTACCACTGCCCTAATACGCCCCCCCTGGACATCCCGGAGAAGGCCCTGAAGACGCTCTTGGAACTATGTACCAAGGAGTCCCCTTTCCTCTGCCCCCGCGGGAATATGTACCAGCAAATCGACGGTGTAGCGATGGGAAGCCCCCTGGAGGTCCGGTTCGCCAATTTCTTCATGGGAACTATCGAAGAGGAACTCCTGGCTGCCCACCGGCCCACTGTCTACTGCAGGTACATCGATGATATCTTCGTGAGGGTGAAGGACCTGGACGAACTCAGGGACTTCCAGCAGCGCTTCATGGCCGCCTCCGGACTCAACTTCACATACGAAGAAACCACCGATGGTCATCTACCCCTCCTCGACCTCCTTGTCTCCCTCCACGACCACAGCTTCAAAACTACAGTGTACACCAAACCTACTAACAATGGCCATTGTCTTAATGGGGAAAGTGAATGCCCTAAACGATACCATCAGTCCACCATCGCCGCCTATGTCAGGAGAGCCCTCACCCATTGCACCACCTGGAATGACACACACAATGAATTGGAAAGGCTCACCCAGGTCCTAGTCAACAATGGGTATTCCAACACTGACGTCACCAATGCCATCAACCACCACCTAGAAAAATGGTACAAACAAGACCCCCCTAGCACCAACCCGGCCAATGACATTACATTTTTCTACAGAAACTACATATCTTCCGACCACACAACAGACGAATCCATTATGAAAGAAATAATTCACAAAAACGTCCTCCCCACCAACCCTGACAATAAAACTCATTATTTACTACAAATCTCCTAAGACCTCCAACCTTGTCCTCCGTAACCGCCCCATTTCCACCAACCACCCGAAAGACGATCATGTGATATACCAGCATATTTGCACCTCTGGGGACTGTGGACCCCTATCCTATGTTGGAATGACACAGACTCGCCTTTCCCGTCGACTAACCCTCCACCTTCAATCTGGCGCTATAAAAGATCACTATCAAGCCCCCCACCATCTTGCCCTAACTGGCGCCGACCTAGACAAACAAACTACCATACTCGACAAAGAATCAGACCCCAGAAGACTAGCTATTTTAGAAGCTCTATATATCCAAACGCTCAACCCCAGCATCAACAACCAAACACAAGACCTTCAAATTCTTCCTTCAGGCAAGCGCTACAGGCATACTGCCCTCGTTCCTCTCGCCCTGTGCCCCCCTCCCGTACCTTTCCGTGATCAGCACACTACTGACAACACAACCAATCACAGCCACCCACAGCCAACAACCAACCACCGATAAGATTTAGTGCCCGTCTCGCGAATAGACTGCCTTCCACCAATGAACAGCCACCCCACACCCAGTAGCTCCGCCCACCTACCTATTCTTGATCCTCGAATTTTGTATAAATATGTTGCTTTGTCCTTATTCTAATCATTACCTGCCCATTCCCTGAAGATGCAAGATGTTTACTTGTGAAACGTTGGATCCACCATGAATTTTGCTAACCTGTTGTACATCATCTCTGAACCCCAGAGGAAAATTGTTAGAAATATTGAAAGCTGTAACAATAAAATAATGAATGCTGAAACTGCTGTTGCCTTTAACCTCGTCTGTTTAAAAGAGAATCTATTACCAGGCTATACTAACATATATATATATATATACCGGTATAGACATATATAGACATATACATATATAGACCTGAGACTATGAAACACCTGGCAGAAGATAAGAACAAAAAACAGAAAACTAAAAATTTGCGAGGGTTTTATAAAAGAACACCACCAATTAACAGAAGCTTTATGGACAACACATGACCGGCTCCTGGAGGCTCAGTCTGGAAGGTTAGTGATCCTCTCTCCTGGAACTACTCGCTCACTCTCCCACGCATACCTTTTAACCTTCACCACTTTACAATTTATCCTCAATAAACCTATATATTATAAAAAAATAAAATCTGTTTTTCTTCAAGTCACTTTATATCCCCACTTCATATGCTGTCTTTTAATTAAATGGACTGAACTATTGTGTCCTAGGTTCAAATCCCAATTTGTTAATAGAATGTTGAGCCGTGATTGTCCAAAAATACAAGAATAACAACAAAAATATTCATCCGCATTTAATTTGGAGTAGTGAATATAAGAGGTGCATTTAAATTCCCCAATGTGTTTTGTATGATAACAATTTTTAATTATTGTAAGCAATAACAAATATATCGCTAGTTATTGAGGAGGGTCCGTAAAGGATTTGTTGAGAATTAACTGGGATAAAATCAAAAGCCATATGTATTACTTTGAAGAAAATATAGAATGATGGAGTTTCTAACTTTCTCCTAAATTCGTTACGAGTTTGAAATTATTTGAAAACAAACTGACGAACAAAATCATTATGATTTCAGATTCAAAGTCAATGGTCTTGATTTAGCACAATGTATACCACGTACTTATTTAAAAATGTACATTAACAAATTAAAGTACTCGACGAATCTGAAGGGTTAGTCTCACTCATACTCAACATTTATATTTCGTCCTTCTTTTTTTCGTCCACTGATTTCGGCCCGGATTCTTCCTTTGAGGTTTCATTGAAACTGCCGAGATAAATAAAAAAATCCCTAATTATCCGGTTTTGTACAATGAAGAGAGCTTTTGATGTGGGGTCGGCGGGAGAATCTATATTGTGGTTAAATTTGCTGGAAGTAATTGGTAAAATCGCTGTAATATTTTTCATTATACACTTATTCGTTAAATTTTGGAAATACACATTATTGGCTAAATAAAATGTGTCTTGATGGTGTACGGTACGGTACTGGTTAGAGTGTTTAAGATATGTACGGTATGTGGTAACCCAGGTTTGAATCCCGGGAGACTCACATGCTTTCATTAATTTTATTGTGAGGTGTTTTGTGTTGAGAGTGAAATAAATAAACTAGATTATCATATAGTTGATCGAGATTCATGAACTTGTATAAATATGATAATAACTAAATAACAAAGAGTGCAGCATTAAAACCTGTATATATGAATATCGAACTGTATCTGTTATTAATAGCTTTAATTGAATAGCAGCAGGAGAGAAAGTGATGCTACACCTGGGTGAGCTTAAAATAGAAACTAATTAAACGAGATGTAAGCAGAAAAAGGTGTTAAGGGGGTAGTGCTTGGTTTTTGGTCTATATATTTATATATTTTATATATTTTCAGTTTCCTCGTTAGACCTCCATCAAGCTTAGAAAAACACCCCCTAGACCCCCTTTCAGGATAAATTTGTATATTTTTCAGTAGAAAAAATTCCCAGCCGAAGGCAGGTTCCTTCTAAAACTAGAGGCTTGCTATCGCTCGCCAGGAAAAAATCGACACCTAAATGGCACGAAAGGTCTTAATATTAATAAAACAAAATTAAGCGAGAGGTCTCAAAATCGTAAAACTAACGGAACAAACGTCTTAAAACTTCAAAAACTAATATGCTAAACATGAGGGAGAAGGGAGTCCAGAAAAAGCGAGAACTACCGCCTTAATTAATATCCTTCGAGAGTACCTACGTAGCCTACCTGTACAGACGCGCTAATAAGTGATGTCTCGGTGCCAAGTATGTTTTTATCAATAATTGGTATCAGCATTATCTAAATTTGAATTATTTATTTCAAGTGAGATATATACAAACATGCTCCTACACTTACCCACCCTATGAATAGGGTGGGTAAGTGTAGGAGCAACTGACAGACATTAATACAGTACAGAGCGAGCCAAACGTAATGACAGCTGATACATAACTTATTAGCGCGACTGTACGTGTTGACTTAGCCTTTCTCTTCATTCCGAAAGAGTAGTTCAAACAATGTCTTTCTAAAGCCGTGAAAAGATGCATTTGAAGGACTCTTGAAAGGAACGCTGATTAAGGGGATAGTGTTTGTTTTTCTGAACCCCTTTCTCCCTCGTGATTAGCCCCATTAGTTTTCAGATTTTAAGACGGTCGGCCCATTAATTAGGCAATTTTGAGACCTTTCGTGCCATTTAGGTGTCGATTTTTTCCTGGCGAGCGATAGCAAGCCTGTAATTGTAGAAGAAATCGGCCTTCGGCAGGGACAGTTTTCTACCGACAAATGTAAACATTTATCTTTACAGGGGGTCTAGCGGGAGTTTGTTTAAGCTTAATGGAGGTCTAGCGAGGAAACTAAAAAATATATTTATACATAAATATGTAGTCCAAAAACCAAGCACTGCCCCCTTAAAACGACTTGTCAAGTTTAGCTTTTGCGTTCGTCAAGTCAGAGCTTATTATAGCTGGGTTGCTTAATTATATTACGGCAATAGGTAACTTAACCCCTTCTGTACCGAGGACGTATTTTGTATTTGGTTTCAGCTACATCTAGACGATTTTATGGAGCTTAGGAAGGATATATGGTAGCTAAAAGGATGAATTGAGATAGTCTGTAGCCTTTTCCTGGGTAGACGTCCTTCCCAAGCTGAATAATATCGTCTAATAGGTGCCAGAATATAATGAAAAGTATATCACCGGTACAGAAGGGGTGAAGGGGGTAGTACTTGGCTATATATTTATATAATTAATCATATTTGAGCTTCCTTCTAGACCTCCATCAAGCTTAGAAAAACACCCCCTAGATCCCCTTTTAAGATAAATGTGTACATTTTTCGGTAGAAAAATGTCCCGGCCGAAGGCTGATTCCTTCTAAAATTAGAAGCTCGCTTTCGCTCGCCAGAAAAAATCGACACCTAAAGGGAACGAAAGGTCTTAAAATTGAATACAAAATGAGACGAATTAAATTTCTCAAAATCGCCAAACTAACGGAACAAACGTCTTAAAACCTCAACACTAATATGCTAAACATGAGGGAGAAGGGGGTTCATAAAAAGTGAGTACTACCCCCTTAACACAAAGATGTTTACTAGTTCATAGATTGTCAACCAATTAATTCACTCAAGGTGGCAGTAATTAGCTTTATTTATAACATTATTCGTGACGCTCTTTAAGGGGGAGGTAGTCGCTTTGTATGGCTCCCCTTCTCCCTCATGTTTAGCATATTCGTTTTGAGATTTTAAGACGTTCGTTCCATTAGTTTGGCGATTTTCAGACCGTTCGCCCCATTTTGTTGTTAATATTAAGACCTTTTGTGCAAAATAGGTATCGATTTTTTCCTGGCGAGCGATAGCCTGTAATTTCAGAAGGAACCGGCTTTCGGTCGGGACATTTTTCTACCGAAAAATGTACAAAATTATCTTGAAAGGGGATCTACGGGGTGTTTGTTTATGCTTGATGGAGATCTAGCGAGAAAACTAAAATATATATCAATAAAGACGTACATAGACCAAAACCTGCCCCTTAATTGATCTTTTGTAATCGGAACTATATTATTTACTCATTACGGTATTTTACATTTTCTATGTTCTTTTTCTGTCACGTTTCAAATACTTTAAGTTCAAATGTAACTTTCACCTCCATTCCAAGATGCCAAGCTCTGGAATTCAAGCTAAAGTTTATCCCCAAGTAACTTTTCATCTGGGAAGAACTACAATCAGGCTGACTGCAATCGGAACTTTGCAAAACCAAAATGAAAATGTTGGAAGGAATACTAAACCAAAAAATGCAAACGGAAATAAACATTCTATAACTCTGGGGACTTATGATTTGGGGTATCTTATTGTTAGTCAAGATTTATTCTATGTGACACAACTCTCTCTCTCTTTTTTTTTTTTTTTTTTGTAATACTTTTTATTTTAGAGGTTACATTAAGTGCCTTATAATATGCTGAATAATGCTTTTCCAGGCTAAAGGTGCATGCGTTGAAATGGTACCTATCCTAAAGCCCAACCTTGATATTAAAGCTTGTTTTATGTCTGGTTATTCTTTAGCCAAACATTTACATAGCATTTAAAACGTTGTACATTGTTGTTATTTACATTGTTGCCTTGTCTTAGGATTTTATTCCATAGTCTACAGTATCTTGGAATAAACTGTCTCTGATATGCTGAAGTGTGACAGCGTGCCTCCTCCAACGCATCAGGAGCACTTTCCACTGTTCTTGTGGTTCGCTCCCACTGTCGCTGTGTTTGCCTTAGAGACTGTAAGTGAGAGGTGTTCTGACACTGGATCTTAAACAGGATTGTAAGTCCAGCAACATCCCTTCTATGCTGTAGGTTCTCGAGGTTTGCTTCAGGTGGAGTAAGAGATTCATTTTCTATTATTTGTTGAGCTCTCCTCTGTACCTTGTCCAAGAGTTTCAAATGTATATTTGCCGCACCTCCCCATGTGAGAAATGAATACTCCATTGCAGATCTAATTTGGGCTTTATACAAAATCTCCTTTCCTTTTTTATCTAACAGGCTTGATATTTTCCTGAGAGAAGTTAATTTTGCTGAAGCTTTTCTAGCAATGTTTTCTATGTGTGTTTTGAAAATTAACTTTTTATCATAGACGACACCTAATATGTCAACCTCATTCTTTGAATTAATGATGCTTCCATTGAAGTTTAATTGCAATTGTGCATCTGCCCTAGAGATAATCATAAGTTGGGTCTTATGAGGAGCAAATCTAACCTGCCACTTTTCACCCCATTTTGTAATGTCATCCAGTCTCTTGGTGACCAGGGCTACTGCAGTTGCTTCCTCTTTGGATCATAGGTAACTGCCAATGTCCCATCATCAGCAAATGCTCGGGCTTCAGGAATGAGGTGAAGAAGGTCGTTAATGAAAACATTCCACAATAGAGGTCCCAAGACACTCCCTTGCGGTACTCCTGCCTTGATGTTGTGATGTACAGATACCTTGTTATTCAAGACTACTTTGAGCTTTCTATTTTTTTAAGTAGTTTTCTAAAATTTCATAGAGACCACCTGATACTCCTACTGACTGAAGTTTCTCCAGCAATCCCCTATGCCACACTCTATCAAAGGCACCTTCAATATCTAGTGCTAGAACACAGGTGCGTTTCCCTTTGTCAAGTGCAGCAGTCCACTCAGATGATAATAGGAGATGGAGGTCGGCAGCGGAGTAACCTTTCCTAAATCCAAACTGCCTTGTACATAATAGGTGGTTTTTTGCCAGATGATCTGTGAGCCGTGATGATATTATTTTTTCCAGAACTTTGCTTGTAATGGAAAGTAATGATACAGGACGGTAGTTTGTCACGTCACACTTACTTCCTTTCTTATGCACCGGAACGACATTGCTCAATTTCCATATTTCTGGCCATTGATTCTCAGTTAGACAGTTATTAAAGATAATACATAATGGGCCAGCTAGTTCTTTAGCACATCTTCTCATTGTGCGTGGGCTGATACCATCTGGTCTCACTGCTTTTCTCTCCTCCAGGTTTTTTAGGTGTTCATAACCTTCATTTTTTGTTGTGGTCACAACACTTATTTTTTCATTTTGCGCTGTTACAGGCATTTTAGGTGGCTGGTGTTGTGGATTTGGTACAGACATCTTTGCAGAGAAATGGTGGGCTAGTGCATTAACCTTTTCTTCTGTTTTTAATGCTACTGTACCATCTGGAATAGTTAGTGGCGGGATAGTTCCATCTCAAGAATTTCCCTGTTTCTCCTTAACTATGCCCCACCATTGCTTACTTCCAATTTTTCCATGTCTTAATTTCTGTTTTGTGCTGTTTTCCCATTGCTTCTTTGCCCATCTCTGTACCTGGTTCATACGTGCCACAGCTTTTTTATGTAGTTCTTTGCTTCTTAATGAAGATTTATTTTTGTATCTTAACCAAGCCTTATATTTGGCATCTGATGCAGCTTTACACTGTGGGCCAAACCATGGCTGGTCAGAAGGTTTGGATGTGTGAATTTTGTGTGGAACATATATGTGTTGCAGTTCATTGATCTTAGTTGTGAATGCGTTTACTTGTTGGTTTACATTCCCTTGTATAACATCTGTCCATCTTGTATTATTTAGATTTTGTCTAAATCCATGCCAATCCGCTTTCTCCCATCTCCATAACTTTCTCTCACAAGTCTCTTCTCTATGTATCTGAAGTCTTATCTTAGTGAGAACTGCCACATGATCGGAGGAGCCAACAAACCCAAGTGGAGAGCAATGAACAGTGTGGGAAGGTAAATCAGTTAATACAGGATCCAAGGATGAACCAGATGTATGAGTAGGAAAATTCACATAATTTTGGAGATTGAAAACTGCCAAGAGATGATCAAATGAGACTTGTACTCGGTGTTGGTTCAGGTCACCAATAATCATTACTCTGTCACAGTTATTCTTATGCATAAGATGATCGATATTATTCATGAGGAAATCTAATAACTTTGTTCCCTGTGACGGTGGGCGGTAACACCCACAGCAAAGAATACCTTGAGATGCATTGTCAATAATCTTGAAGAGAATGATCTCCAGTTCGTTAGGTATTGGAATGTCAATGACTTGGATTTGAAGTCCCTCCCTATAACACAGAACTACTCCTCCACCTTGCGTGTTGCGATCTCTCCTGTACCACGATGTGAAACCTGCAATTTTCGCATAGTTGGGAGGCACCGTATCATCTAGGAAAGTCTCCTCCCAGAAGACTCTCTCTCTCTCTCTCTCTCTCTCTTACCCCTGGAGCAGCTAAGCTTTATTGTAGTCAACCAATCTGGTCTATTGTGTGCCACCAAATAGTCTCGTCTCTGACACAAGCTTTTTATTTCACCTTGACGAAACTCTTGCATGCACCCGAAGACGAATTTACCCGAGGACGAATTTACCCGAGGAAAAATTTACCCGAGGACAAATTTACCCAAGGACAAATTTACCCTAGAACGAATTTACCGAGGACGAATTTACCCGAGGACGAGTTTACCCGAGGACGAGTTTACCCTGAGGACGAATTTACCGAGGACGAATTTACCCGAGGACGAATTGTCCGAGGACGAATTTACCCAGGGACGAATTTACACAAGGACGAATTCACCGAAGACGAATTTACCAAAGGACGAATTTACCCGAGGACGAATTTACTCGAGGAAGAATTTACCTTGACGAAATTCCTGCATGCATCCGAGGACGAATTTCGCCCGGCCGAGGTAGACAGGGGGACAATAGAGGGAAGAGTGAGGGGAAGGAGGTTGACGAGTAGAGGGAAGGGGAGGACGTGAGAAGACGACGAAGGGAAGAGTGAGAAGGGGAGGACGAGGGGAGACAACACAGGGGAGGAGGCTGACGGGTGGTGGGGAGGGGAGGAGTGAGGGAGGGAGGTTGACGGGTGGTGGGGAGGGGAGACAACAAAGGGGAGGAAGTTGACGAGTGGTAAGAAGGGGAGGACGAGGGGAGAAAGGTCGAGATAGGATTCTTAAGGGGAGATTTTCATTCAAATTGGTGACATAGCCACACACAAATAATTATGTGTTGGTAGTTAACCCCTTCAGAACCAGGGACGTAATTTCATCATTCTGGCAAGTATTAGACGATTGTATTCAGCTTAGGAAGGACCTCTAGAAATAACAAGGCTTCAACCTATCTCAACCAAACCCTCTCAACTAACACAGATCCTTCCTAAGAAATATAGCTAGAGTACAATATAACACACGTCGCTGGTACTCTAAAGGCTAACGATTGAGAATGTGTCCACGTTTGAGCGTCAAGAACAATAGTGTTTCCATAAATCATGACAGTTGGCCGGAAGTTGCATTAATGCTTAAGGGGGGGGGATAGATCACTTTTTGGTCGATTTGTTCATTGAATATTTTTGTTTTCTTGTTTCCTCCCTAGGCCTTCATCAAACTTATACAAACATTCATTAGATCCCCCTTCTAGATTAACTTGTACATTTTTCGGTAGAAAAATGTCACGGCCGAAGGCCGGTTCTTCCAAAACTACAGGCTCACTATCGTTCGCCCCGAAAAAATATCGACACCTAAATAGCACGAAAGGTCTTATTATTGACAAGGAAATGGTGCGGAAGGTCTTACAATCGACAAACTAATGGAGCAAACATGAGGGAGATGTTGATCTAGAAAAGCGATCCATCTCCCCTGCTTAACGACGCTATTCTGCACGTCGCGGGGCCCTCCGTTAATTTACTGGACAATTAATAAATGCAGGAATTTGTAATGCGAGTAACAGGTGGATTGCCATTCCGACACCGCAGTTAATTCAACCTCCAATTAATCAAATTCCTAGTTATTTATACCTTCAGGACCAGGGACGTCCTTTTTATCATACCGGTATTCTTGCAACTATTGAAGGATTTTATTCAGCTTATGAAGGACCTCTAGTAATAATAAGGCCTCAAACTATCTCGACCAACCCTTTTAACTACCACAGATCCTTCCCAAGCTGCATAATGTCGTCTAAATATTGCTAGAATAATTGATAACGCACGTCGCTCGTACTCAAAGGATTAATTAAACCTTCAGTTCATTCAACCCCAGTTAATTCAACCGTAATTAGTTCAACATAGTGTAACCAACCTAGATCAACTCAAATAGACTAGTTAAATATTCATTAAATAATAATTATATTAAATAATAATTAAATATTAATTAAATATTAATTAATTCAGCATCTAGTTCAGTCAACCCCCTCTATATTCAAATCTCAACTACTTCAACAACCAATTAATGCAACACCAAATTAAGGGGGAGGTAGTCACTTTTTCTGGACCCCTTCTCCCTCATGTTTAGCATATTAGTTTTGAAATTTTAAGACGTTCGTTCCGTTAGATTGGCGATTTTGAGACATTTGGCCTCATTTCTTTGACAATATTAAGACCTTTCGTGCCATTTAGATGTCAATTTGTTTTCCCGGCGAGCGATAGCGATCCTGTAATATTAGAAGGAACCACCCTGTGGTTACAGGTAATGACTAGAGATGATTCAACAAAGCAGGCTGATGCTATACCCTGTTCCAAGTACATTAACCTCTATAACTCACAAACGACTAGAGTAATCAAGCAACTATTTATACCACTTGGGAAGGGTAAGCTTTAGTTGTGGAATATTATAGCCCATTTCCTCTAGCCCTTTTTGAGCTACAAAGGTTAGAGTTTACAATTTCTGGTCTACATATTTGAAACAGGGTATAGTAGAGGTGACAGTGCTCTCTCTCTCTCTCTCTCTCTCTCTCTCTCTCTCTCTTGATATGTGTTGCACTTCACTGAGGGACCTTTATTGTGTTATGCACTATCGCTCCTCGTGCCAAAAACCAGTTATGATCATTTTGGACTCGGTCACCTCCACTCCTCGTCTTCCTATGTAACAACACCTGTCCATGGGGAGCAGAATACCAATAACTGTCTTGCAGATGTCGCCATGTTGCATAATTTAACCTCTTGAGACTTATGATGCGTTTTAGCAGTTATTTTTGCTATCATTAAAAAATGTAATGCAGTTTAGGAAGGACCGTTATGAATCTAAGGGGTCATATACAAATCAATTATACAGTTTTGTCCAAAGCAGTGTGACATGTTAATTGTTTTTGTATTTAAATGTACTATAGTTGCGACCTCAGTCCTTGCAATATCAATGTATCAAAGTAAATTTCTTAAAAAAAGGTTAATGTACTGACATTCTCAGCGTACATCCTCAGGGTACATCAATGTATACATTATGTATTTTTCTGAAGTGACGGGGTTGAATAGAACGGGGTTGAGTAACACCTGTAGGATTGCTAGCCTACAGGTGAGTAGGAAGGAGAAAAGAAGAAACAAGCAGCAGAGACGTAATTCCATACCAGTTTCTCATGATGCAGAAGAACAAGAAACAGAGGAGTGCCCAGGTCATTCCCGTTTTATAACTACCAGGAAGACGGGTCACCTAGGTCAGTCACCCCTACTACAAAATGGGAGTTTGAGCCAATCACCATCCAGCTTTCAAACCCTCTCCACCAATTACCAGCCTTCATTGGACCAGCAGCCAGATTTGCAGTACACCGACCAAATGCTCATGCAAGTTCCGCATCAAAGACAAGAGTGCTACCGACATAAGTGGGGATATTAGGATCGACAGTGCAGTACTATTACGGAGAACTCTGGATCAACCTAGGAAGATAGTGCAGAACAGAGTTATCCACTGCATCACCAATAACCCTCAATTATAATAAAATCACCAGAGTTGCTATTATGTCCTTCCTAGACTTTGTGACTCCCACCAGAGTATTAAATAAAATACTTTAAATGATTAGGTACCAAATGGTAACTACCATGTATTTTTAAGCTAAGTATTTACTTCACTATTTATGTCACAACTACCATGTATTTTTAAGCTAAGTATTTACTTCACTATTTATGTCACAACGATTCACTATATCCCTTTAACATTGAGTCACTATAAGTTAAAGCTAAGAAAATACTTGAACATAGTCTCAAAGAAATTGTTGAGAAACCAAGCACTTCCACCTCGGTAATGTTTTTAAGTCTGAAAAGTCCGGAGCATCTAACTAAAAGTGGTAACTGCCTCCCCCTCCTCCTCGAGCCTACGAGCCCTGTTGTGTTGCCTCTGACGTCTGGATGTTGGATTCCTGATAGTGAGAAGCAGCTCCCCCTGAAGTCTAGTCCAGGCGAACCTACGCTTTACATCGGCCAGACTTGCTCTCGAACCTCAACACCCCCAAACTCACCCTAAGTGTCTCTTAGTGTCTTACGTTGTGATTATTGTTGTGAAGGTAAGGTAAAATATGTGAATATTCATTGCTAATTCCTTTGTAGATCTGTGTCCAAGATCTAGTGTTAATCTCTCTTCTAATTTCATATAAAACGTTCTACGTGTACGTCACATACTTGTGTAACTCAATAACCTAGCCGAATACTCACAGATTTTCCTTGTGTATGTCCATTCTATTTATGTATGTAACAAGTTGAAACTGAAGTCTATACTGTGAATTTATTCCCTTCTAAAGTCTCACTTTTACCTAGAACCTACGCCCAACTTCATATCTAATTAAACTCAGTCCCCCATCCTTTAGAAGAACTATTATTGATGATTATCATAATTTAAATCTAATTTCTTCGAGAGAAACCCCTGTTACGCCTTATTTTGTCGTGTGTTAACTGTATAATCTATGAATAACGTATTGGTTTATTCTATTATGAAATAGATAATTTTGATCCATCTCGTCTAGGAATTCTAGTTTCGTGTAGATCTATTGTCTAATTATTTCACCAACACAAATACAACACCAATTTGTTCTGTATTCCATATAGGAATCTGTTAACCAGTTCAGATCTCCTTCATACCTTATCAGGTATTCCCATCTAAGTGCAACTTCGTCGTGTACGCCATATTTCACTTGTAGTATTATTATAACTACTCGTACACGCTAATTTGTTTATGCGTTCTCTAATCTTCTGTAATCAATCTATTGCCAGATTCAGTTAGGTTACATTCAACCTTTGAGTATTCTTCAGAAAATCAGAAAATCTGAATTCCTCGACCCTTGAGATTATAATTGCATATAAGAAATAATTAATTGTATGTTCAAGATATAAATGTTCTCATAATAATCTAAGTGCACCGTTAATTGTAAAAACAATTTAACTGCCCTCTCCTTTTAATTTCAATATATTCCTCCCCTTATTCAGAATAATATCGCACTAACCGCAAATACTATTTTGATCATCGCAGTATAACGAATGACCTGAGTGACCTACCTGGCCAGAATTATCTGCGCGCGATAGCCCTTTAATTTACCCATACGCTTCTCGCCACCCGTGAGCGAGCGTTCACACCAGAGGTTTTCGTACGTTTGTTTCCCTTTTTGTTCCGTCCCAACCTATATACGCGTACTTAGCGATTTCGTTCACCCTGTCAGAAACTTATTCAGAATACTTCACAGTAGATACTCAACTCTCATATATATTATTATCAAGGGTTTTATCTATGTGTATGTTTGTCTGTTTATAATTCCATACTCCCAGTATAATACTATCTCTTGATTCACGCTCATTGTATGTTATGAATAGACCTTGGTGTGTGATAAATGTTTGTTAATTGTTTACTTGCTATTCTTTATAGTAGTAATTTTATAGTAGTAAATATCCACCCACACTTTAGGCCTAATTATAGGCGTGAATTGCCTATCATTTGTTTATGTCAAATTATACATACTCGCTTACTATTCCCCAATAATAGTTAAGAGTATACTGATCTATCTTTACGCCATTGAATAAATAAGAGTGTAGAAATTACATGTGTGTATTTATTGTGTTCATATTAACCTGATTGAGTACCTAAATTGTGAATAAGAACGTGTTCGACGTGTCCCTGTTGAGAATATATTGAGTCTAAAAGTTCATAGTTGGATTTGAGTAAAGACCAAAACCCAGCTAAGTTGTATTACAACCCGTCATAACATTTTCTTTCATCTTATTAAATAGTATATCTATGAACAAAATAATTGAGGTAACATGTAGTGTATTACCTCTCTCTCTCTCTCTCTCTCTCTCTCTCTCTTTATTTGTTTTTATTTTGTATTTTATTTTATTTTTTGAGGGGGGGTCTACTCAAACTCTGGTCTTCCCCTTACACTCTCACTACAATTGGTCGTGTTATTCCATTGTCTCCCCACCCTTCCCTTCCTATCAACCAACACAACAACAACTCCAGTACTGACATGGGATTGTTCCAGTATATTCCTCTACTCTCCCCATCACCATTACATTGCCTTTTATCCCCATATACTGCACGGCGGTATTACTATCCTATGTAACCCCTTCTGTAACGGCGACGTCGTTTTAACTATATTCTGGCAATTATTAGACGATTATAATCAGTTTAAAAAGTCTCCAGCAATTTACAGGCTACGAATGATGTCACTTATCTCTTTATACTACCTCAGATCCTTCCTAAACAGCACAAAATCGCCTAAATATAGCAAAGATAAAATTAAAACCTCGTCGCCGGTACAGATGGGGTTAACCCTTGAGGATTATGACGCTTTACAACAATTGATTCTGGCTGTCAATATACAATTGATTCTGGCTGTCAATATACAATTGATTCTGGCTGTCAATATACAATTTTAATCAATTTCGGAAGCCTCTTTAGGAATCAAACTAGCCTATCTCGATCATCCCTCTTGACTCACACAATACCTTCCTAAGCTGAATAAAATTGTCTAATAATAGCCAGAATAAACTGTCAAACTGCGTCATAATCCTCAAAGGGTTAGGGGTAAAATAGCTATCTATCTAATTCAATTCTGTTTGACACTGAGATAACAAACACTAAACTTTCTTTCATAGAGTAGTACTACCGGTATCCGTTTCTTTTCCAGGCGTCAGTATTTTGGCTATTCCTTTCTTCTGTCCCCCGTAAAAAAACAAAAAAAAACAAAAACATACATACACACACACACACACACACACACACATACGTCCGAACCATTTCTGCAGTCTCATCTACTTTATACAGTGTTGTCTACTGCAGGTGCCATGTATGTCTAATGTATTAATTGATAAGTTTGGTATATTTCTTCTAATTTGGTATATTAATGTGGTTCTCATGTCATCTGACATTCTCACACCTCGCTGGATTATCCGAATATCCTTGCTTAATATGTACAATTGCCCACATCAGTTCTGTTCCTCTCCGTGATCTTATACATGAACATATAATGCGCATGGCTGAATTACGAGGGTAGTTTCATATGCAGTGGTTAACTCGTCTAACTATTCAACTGAAAGATAACTGAATGGAACGGAAGAGCGAGAGAGTCATACAGTTTATAAAGGGCCTCCAGCAATTAACAGTCATCGAACTATCTCACTTAACCCCTTTTGCTATCACGGATCCTTCTTAAACTGCATAAAACCGTATACATATAGCAAGAATAACATGAACAAGACGTCGCCGGTACAGAAGGAGTTAACACACTAACATCCCTCGACATCAATTATTTCAGCCAGACTGGAAACCCACCAGGACTTTGGTTGAAGGTAACGGACAGGTAAAGGGAAGAAGTGAAGGATGAATAATAGATGATGGAGAAGAAAAGAGTTGTGGATATGGTTGTAAAGAGAGATAGATAGATGGAGAGGTTGTGGGATGGAGAAGAGGTTGTTAATTAGGCAAATCAATTGTTAATGGGGAAAATAATTGATGGGGAAGACAAGGGTTGTAGAAAGAGAGGTACAGAGAGATGTATAGATGGAGAGGTTGTGGGGTGCAGAAGAGGTTATTAAAAACGTAACCAAGTTGTTAACGGGGAAAATAATTGATGGGGAATACAAGGGTTGTGGAAAGAGAGGTACAGAGAGATGGATAGATGGAGAGGTTGTGAGATGGAGGAGAAGTTAAAGGGTAAATATATATTGTTAACCCCTTCTGTACCGGTGACATCTTGTTAACTTTATTCTTGTCACGATTAGACGACTGTATTCAGTTTAAAAAGGGCCTCCAGCAATTTCCAGGCTTCGAAATATCCCATTTAACCCTTTCTACTACCACAGATCCTTCTTAAACTGCACAAAATCCCGTAAATATAGCGAGAATAAAATGAAAAAGACGTTGCCGGTAAAGAAAGGGGTTAATTGAAGAACACAAAACGAGATACAAAAGAGGGAGAATTAAAATAATAAGGATAGGAAGTACTGTAGGGATTGGACTGGGGGATGTACGAAGATGTGTGAGGAAGTACTGTAGGGATTGGACTGGGGGATGTACGAAGATGTGTGAGGAAGTACTGTAGGGATTGGACTGGAGGATGTACGAAGATGTGTGAGGAAGTACTGTAGGGATTGGACTGGGGATGTACGAAGATGTGTGAGGAAGTACTGTAGGGATTGGACTGGGGGATGTACGAAGATGTGTGAGGAAGTACTGTAGGGATTGGACTGGGGGATGTACGAAGATGTGTGAGGAAGTACTGTAGGGATTGGACTGGGGGATGTACGAAGATGTGTGAGGAAGTACTGTAGGGATTGGACTGGGGGATGTACGAAGATGTGTGAGGAAGTACTGTAGGGATTGGACTGGGGGATGTACGAAGATGTGTGAGGAAGTACTGTAGGGATTGGACTGGGGGATGTACGAAGATGTGTGAGGAAGTACTGTAGGGATTGGACTGGGGGATGTACGAAGATGTGTGAGGAAGTACTGTAGGGATTGGACTGGGGGATGTACGAAGATGTGTGGGGAAGTACTGTAGGGATTGGACTGGGGGATGTACGAATATGTGTGAGGAAGTACTGCAGGGATTGGACTGTGGGATGTACGAAGATGTGTGAGGAAGTACCGGTACTGCAGGGATTGGACTGGGGGATGTACGAAGATGTGTGAGGAAGAACTGTAGGGATTGGACTGGGGGATGTACGAAGATGTGTGAGGAAGTACTGTAGGGATTGGACTGGGGGATGTACGAAGATGTGTGAGGAAGTACTTCAGGGATTGGACTGGGGGATGTACGAAGATGTGTGAGGAAGTACTGTAGGGATTGGACTGGGATATGTACGAAGATGTGTGAGGAACAGTAGTCTAGGAGATGGAGAGATAATGATAAGGGCGATGAAATAGAAAGTGGGAAAATGGAAATGATTGAGGATGGAGAGATAGAGGGACAAATGTATGATGAAGAGGATGGAAGGATAGAAGAATAGAGACGTGGAGATGTGATGAAACGGTAATGCAATAGAAAGTGGGAAGAATGGATGGAATGATGGATGATGGAGAGATAGAGGGACAAATGTATGGTGAAGAGGATGGAAGGATAGATGGAGACAGTCGTGGAGAGATGATTAAAAGGAATAGAAAGTGGGAAGAAGGAAAATTATGGAGAATGGATTGCTGGAGGAACAAATGTATGGTGATGGGAATGGACGGATAGATGGATAGATACGTGGGAGGAAGAAAGGTTGGAATGGTACAGTCATGATTGACTGAATGTGGACACGGAAGAGTCGGAAGGTAACTTGAAAGAGAGAGAGAGAGAGAGACCGAGAATGGTAATCCCAAATACATGTATGCAAGCTATAACTGGTTAAACTCTGTGTACATAAATGTTTAATATACAAATGAAAATAATTATAATTACACACATTACGGATGTTAATTACACCCGTGATGAGCATTCAAAGAGACATTACTGCAGGTCTAATTACCTGCCAACATGATGATAATTCCCATTAAATTAGTCCCAAAATTTAATAACATCAACAAGCAAATTACCGGTACCTAACGTCCTTTACATTTAAGAGGTAATTAAGGGGGGTGACCTGCCTTTTTGTATCTCCTTTTCTCTCTTTCTTTGACTTGTATTCATTCGGCCGCCTTCAACCTACTGTTTTAAAACGTTTATACCCATTCAGGTGTCGATTTATTCCTGGTGAGTGATAGCGAGTCAGAATTGTATGCAGAAAACCGGCTTCGCCGGATAAATTTTTCTATCGAAAAATGTACACATTTAGCCTGCTGTCAATTTGTGTTTAAATAATATGCTAGTTCGCTACTACTCGCCAGGATAATATCGACACCTGGATGGGGAAAAACGTCTTAAAACAGTAGGTTGAATGGGGCAGAATGGATAAAACCTAGAGAGAGAGAGGGAGAGATAGAGAAAAAAACGAGGTGGTCCCCCTTAATGAAGGTATTTTGTTGACGCATATAGCAAGATATAAGTGTACTATTCCAATTCATAACTACTAAGAAAGGGAATTGGTAGTTAACCCCTTCAGCACGATGACTCCTTTATTATGGCTAGAACTAGACGATTATATGCAGTGTATAATGGGCCCGAGTTATTCAGAGGGTTTATTGAGATTGTATTTACCCCTTTGACTCCTAGAGGTAGATTATAAACTAAAGAATATCGTCTAATGGTAACCAGATTACGATGAAACTACGTCATCGTGCTGAAGGGTTTAAATATACAAGAGAACGAAAAATGTACATATATACACTGACCGCACAGAAATTACGAAATATACACGAGAGTCGGGACCAAATCCAAAGAGATATAGCAGAAACCCACACAAAAATATACTGTGGAAGAACAAAAAACACAGCCAAAATATATCTCTCTTCCCTTCCTCTAATGAATCCTTTCCATATGTTGTAATGGTTAGAGCGTGTAAGTTCTGTATCAGATATCCTAGGTTCGAATCCGGGGAGAATCACATGCTATCATTAATTATATTTGGGGTTTATTGGTGTTATGAACGATTTCAGATATAATATGTAACCACACAATAATACCGTACAGCAAAATGGTCCAACTCCATCTCAAAATATGTATATATTGTTTCTTTCTCTTCTTTGTCAATTGGTTTCGGCCCGGGCTCTTTCTTTGAGACCTTATACGCACGAATACAATCGTCGGAAGAAAAAAAAATCATCCGGTCCTGTGTAGGGAAAAGACGTTTTCCATGTGGGGTCTGCAGCAAAAAATTAAATAATGTATGTATGTATTATACTCTGGCACCTTCCCCAGCTTTCATATATACTGTATAATTATATGTTGTTTGTCTATAGCTAAAAAAACACGAGGAGAGTAATCAAGCTAATATTTCTACGATTTAGGGAGGGTCACCCAGAGAATAAGTGTGAACATTGACAGTCCATTTGCTGTATCCCTTTTTGAGTTACAGAGGTTAAGGGTCGCAATTTGTAACCGACCTATAATGAATGGAGTATAGTATCAAAGCTAAACATTATATTAGTCCTCATAACATTTGTGTAAGTGGTAAGAATATGTAAGTTCAAATTCAGATGGATATACTCACCATAATATGAGTATATGATATTATGAGCCTACAGAGAATATTATAACAGGGTAACCCGAATTACAAGCTTCAGAACCAGCAATTAAAGTGCGGTGACGTATTCTTTCTCTCTCTCTCTCTCTCTCTCTCTCTCTCTCTCTCTCTCTCTCTCTCTCTCTCTCTCTCTCTCTCTCTCTCTCTCTGTGATGTGTGTGTGTGTGTGTGTGTGTGTGTGTTCATACTTGACTACAAATGCGTAAGCTGGGTAAAAAGAGGGGAAATTCTGGCGGTAATACAGTAGGTGTTTTCTAATTGCAAGCACAGTTAGAAGTGCATTATCCGAGTGAGAAGCGCGTGAGCAAAAAACAAATACATAAATAAATATGAAAGTGAAATTAAGGGGGAAGTAGTTACATTTTTTGGACTGCCTCCTTCTCCCTCCTGTTTAGCCCCAATAGTTTTAAGAATTTATGACGTTCGTTTCATTAGTTTGAGGATTTTGAGAACTGTCGCCCATATTTTGTTTGTCAATAGTAAGACGTTTCGTGGCATTTAGGTGTCGATTTTTCATGGCTATCTATAGCGAGCCTGTAATTAGGAGGAACCAATTAATTTAATTTACAAGCAACATAACCTACCATTTACATTTAGCTCTTCCACATTTACTCTCTCTCTCTCTCTCTCTCCCTCTACCATTTCCTTTTCTGTTCTCGCTCTCGCCTTTCTGATCATGTGTTTCACTGTCTTCTGTTTCTTCTTGTACTCCTCCCAGGCTTCATTGTACTCTTGCCTCTCGTTCTCACTGTTGTCTTTGATCTTCCTCAGTCTTCTATACTTCCTGTTACATTCCTTCCTCTCTTTTCTTGCATTATCTATCTCATCACTCCATCACCTTTTCCGCACTCTTTTGCTTCTGCCTTTCTTCATTCTTCCTACCCGTTGTACGGCCACTCGTCTTACAGTTTTAACTAGCAGTTCATTCAGTTCCTCTACACTCTCCTCGCTTCTCCATTTCGCTTGCTCCAGGTCCTCCCCTGAATAGTACTCAATCTGCGCTCTTGAGCTTCCACCCTGCTCCTTGGTCCCTAAGGACCTCAACCCATCACATTGTGGTCACTCATTATGTCTACTTTTCGCTCCTCGTCCACCCACACATACTGAACATGCTTTCTTGCTCTGTCATTCACCAGGATATAGTCAATTGCTGACTCACCCCATCTTCCACTCCATGTTACTCTACCCTCAGCTATCGTTTGGTTCAGAATGTCCATACTGCTCTCCTTGGCAAAGTCTAGTAGTAGCTGGCCATTGTTATTTATCACCTCGCCTAGGATACCAATATGGCCATTCAAGTCTCCCATCACAATCACCTGTTCTTCCATCCTTTCATGTATTAGTGCTTTTACCACACCATATTTCCTATCAATGTCCTGTCTTGCACTCAGGCCTTCCACCGTCATGTAGCACACTACTAGTAGAATCCTCTCGTTCTGTCCTCTCACTCTGTAGCTCAGGTTTCACGCCATGATATCCTCACTCATTTCCGAGTCACCAACATTTACCTCTTCCGTATCAACATCCAACCCGTTTTCCACTATTATTCCCACCCCTCCACTCCACCTTTCTTTTTTCCACTTAAGCCATCATCACACATACCGGTACACGAGTCGTAGGTGCCCGAGTCCAACACGAGTGAACGATGGGTGACACTCTTCGTGACTCTGGCAAGAACTAGCCCGAGTAGGTCACTGTTTCCGATTCACCAAGAGTCAATAAGAGTCGGTACGTGTTCATCCAAAAGTCAGTACCAGTCACAGAGAGTCAACAAGAGTCACGAAGAGTGTAACACGAACCAACACGAGTTGAGGAAATTTGAAGTAAAAAAACTGTCAAATTCCAGGGTACGAAAACGAAGAGTCCGTACGAGTCAACAAGAGTGTAGCAAGAGTCAACAAGAGTGTAACAAGAGCCAACAAGAGTGTAACAAGAGTCACAAAGAGTGCTGTCATCTGGGGTGTCATCGGACAATGTACACCTGGATACCACAGAAACTAGCCCAGGTGGGTATGAGCCGGAGATGTAGTGGATCCTTTCTGGACGGCAGCCCACTCTATCACGGGGTCACACACACACAGGAACACATGTTTCGAACCAAAGAGGCTTGACTCTCAGCGTATCATGCATGATAATTTTCTTACTCTTTTAATGTTATGGAATCATTAAAAGTATTAATGACAATATGTATTTTTTATTGAATTGTATTTCATCCAACATTTACATTCAACAGGGACACGAATGAGTAACCCCATACGTTTTATGAAATTAAGAATCAAACGAGACTCTTCCGAATCACCCAGTTATTGCATAAGGTTTCAGATGTGTGTGTGTGTGTCATCTTTCTAACATTACGGCGTGCATTTGTCTAACTCTAGCATAGATATTCTACAAGCGCGATTAACCTGGGTTCAAACCATACAGGATAGGACAGTCCATGCGTATATAATACTTACTCAGATGATTAGAAAGAATGTAATACTATAAAATCGGCCTTTTGTGGCGTGGAGCAGCATAATTTTCGGCCACTATGCTCAGATTTACATGGATGAACGGTATATCAATAATGTTTGTAATCGTAATGACTACAGATGACTTCTAACATACACACACATACACACACACACACACACATAGATTATAAATCTATGCATAAGCATTATCTATTATTAAGTGTTCGCGTATCTTCATCCATGTATTTCCACCCTTAACAATAGAACGCCCAGCTCTTCCATATTTCGCCTTCTGTCACACACACACACACACACACACACACACACACTACCGAGGATTAACCTCCCATTGTAGTACCTGCACCCTCTTTACCTGACCTTACCAAAACAGTTTCTGTATGTATGTATGTTTGTGTGCATTCGTGAGCGTTTGTGTATACGGACATGTGCACACTTACTGCATGTTCTTATGTTCCTATATATTATGTATGTATATGTATGTGCGCACGTACGTGTATATACGTATGTTCTGTATATGAGTAAGTAAATAAATGTGTATATGTACTGTATATCACTTACTCTCATGGTTATTTTATGATAATTTGTATTCTGCACATGCATCATTATTGTATTTATTTATTTTGTTTGTAAACTAAGCTTACCATCCTCATATCTGTACATCTCATGTTCATCCACTAAATTGTAAAATGTGTATTTTCAGCTCATGAGGCTGCCATTCTTTAATAAACCGTTTATTATTATTATTATTATTATTATTACACACACACACACACACACACACACACACATAGAAAACCATTGTATTCATTGGGTGGTTTGGTAGTGTTTCGTCTGAATCTTAATGTCTTAAAATCTATGGGGCAATATTTTCGTGATCCGCAGCAAATTTCCGGTTCATAACCACCTGGGCTAGTTTCTGTGGTAGGCCTATCCGGGTGTACCGGCATATACTGTATTTATGTATGTGTGTATGTATGTATATATTCATGCACACCCCGTAGCTGGGGGTGGCCAATTCGAGACAGAACGAACAGAAACAACATTTAAATTTCCAATTTTTATGGTTTGGTACCACTTTCGCGTTCCCTCACCCCTTTCTGTCTCGTCTAGTAGATGAAATTTACAAGGGAAGGATGATTCCTAGCCTACTGTCCCAAGAAGGAAAAGTAGGACAGTAAAATAGACAGATAGAAAATAGTAAGTAAAAGTATATACGGTAGTACAAATACATATATATAGCGGTCTCTGTTTTCTAAAGGGTCACCGAAGTTACGATGTTTTCGATCTGTTTTCTAAAGGGTCTTTGCAATTTCGATGTTTTTATATGGTTAAATATGATTTAATATTATATTTTGAAGAAGTTGGATCACAAGCGAGTCAAGAAGAGTTATGCAGAGTTCAAGAAGAGTCAAGACAAGTCACGAAAAGTCAACAAGAATCAACACGCGTTGATAGGAGTCTACACGTATGTCCTTCGGAGTTCGGACTCGTGACGGGGACAAGAAATTTCATGCAGGTTTGACATTTCTAGGCCATGTCACGAGTACCCAGGACACACCCCGATACCAACAGTACTCACACGAGGGTAACACGAGTCACGAAGAGTATGCCAGAGTCATTGCCAAATATGGAAATTTCATCACTCGTGTTGGACTCGTGCACCGACTCGTGTATGTGTGATGATGGCTTTACTCCCTCCTTTCCCAATAATTGTGTGCGTTTCGGTACACATTTCGCTCCTTTCCCGCAGTTGCCTCTCCGTTATCCCCACTATATCCATATTCCATTCGCGTAGCTCCTTACACATATCTTCCAGTTTTCCCACTCCCCATCCGTTTACGTTTATGCATCCGAATCTTACGCCTTTTCCGCAGCTGGGAGTGAATCAGTTACTGATACTATTCCCTGGGTTCTCGGAGTTGGGTCCTGCCTCCTCCCCACCAACCGCTCCCTCTTCCACCCTGTTTTCAACCCCATTTGCCTCCCCAGCTTCTGCTATAACTTCACTCATACCGACCGCTCCCTCTTCCACCCTGTGATCGTCCCCATTTCCCTACCCAGCTTCTGCTGCACCTTCTCTCATGCACCTCCTATTGCGCTGCCTTTGCAAAACCTCAGATGCATGGACCCACTCTAACATTCGTTTGCCATACCGGCGGTTCCCATCCGTGTTCAGGTGTATCGTATTTTTCACAAACGTGTCTCCCGTCAGGTCGCTGTCTAGGTCCATGAAACTTACCCCGATGTCTTTTTTCTTGAAATATTCTAGCTTCAGTTTTCCCATCTCTTCCCCTAGCTTTCTATTTAACTATCTTCTGTGTAGCTCATAAGTCATGCTCTCTGTAGGTTTCCTAACTATTCCCTGAACCCCCACCTGCAGTTTCATCTTGTTTTCTTTTATTCTATTTACCCCTTCAATAATATATTTAACTGTCTCCTCAGCACGGTTTTCTGCTAGGCCATTTCCACTTGCCTGAATGATCAGGAGCCCTTCTTCAAGTGCTTCCCAACATTCTATTGCCTCTTTCACTCCCTTCCCTTCTAGGCACATGCTCTTACTACCCTCTGCCTCTAACTTTACATGGTTATGGACTTAACTTATAATATAATTTCCTACTACAACCGTTGCTGTCGTCTTTATCCTAGGGCCGTTTTCATGTCTCTGATTTATCTTTGGCCTGGCCCCATTTCGTTGTCTTGCCTGCCCCTCAGGCCTCCCTGTCGAACTACCCCTACCCTGGATCCCCTCTCTAGGATTTGTTTTCTGAATAAGCCTAGGCCTATTCTGGTTGGGCTTGGCCGTACCCTCCTCATTTTGGTTTTAATTTCTTCTATGGCCTTTCACGGGTCTAGGCCTGTCCTTTTCTATATGTTTTCCCTCATGACTAGTTAGTTCTACACTCGTTTTCGCCGTTTGTGTTTGTTTACACAGAGCCAACACACGTGTCAGCTCGCCCAGTCTCTTTTTTTTGGTCTACGTTTTCCTTCATTACGCTATCTATGCCTGCTTTTAGGTCCTTCTTTCCCTTTTCGAGACAGTCTCTACATAGTAAGGTTCTATCGTTTATTTGTGCCTCTGTCTGACCATCTACCCCCAGTAGGTCCGCAGGTAGCCAGGACTCGCACTTGGAACACTCTACCATGACGCCCGATTTCGCTGTTCTAACACCTCGCTTAGGGGGCATCCTGGACAGAAATGTTGGTATATTTTCAGATCTAGTGGTCACCTAGGCACTCCACCGCACTTGCAGCAACACACAGCTCTATCAATCCCTCAAGAAAGTATCCTTTCCATTAGCACTCACGACCGTCAACATGTGCGCCTCTCACCACCTCCAACTTCGTCCCACGCCGACTGACACACACGCACATAGACACATAGGCAGTCTTTGTAACACAGTTCTATAATTTCTACCAACTACAGAGTCCGATGTTCTAAGCTAGTAAATTCAATACAGACATGCACTTACCAAGTTGGATGAGCCCCAGGTAATAGGATTATACCGGTAATTACGACATATGAACCTCGAGCGCTTGAAATACATATTATAGTAAGCCAGGCTTGATATTACTGCAATTTTAGTGTAGCTTGTCATTACTCGGCCTTTTTACTGAAAGGGGGATGGACGAATTAATGCACTTATTTGTTATTTGTTATTTATTATATATTTAGTTTGCTCACTAGTTACATTATACGTTTTTCACCCGATAAGTGGTATTGTTATATACATATTTATATGTTGTCCGCTCTGTGATAATGGTGGTTACTGTGAGGGGAGCAGTGTTGCCAACTTAGCTACTTTCCTGCTAGATCTAGAGGTATTTACTTCAATATAGAGGCAAATTTTTACATCTAGCGACATGAATGCTTGCTATGTTCTGTAGATTCAAGCCTTTTTAAAGATATATTGCAGAGATTGGGTGGTTATTCTAGCTATTTTCGGCATTTATTTAATTAATGCTAGCGATATTCTGTAGATTCGAGCCATTTTAGAGATATTGCCGAAATTTTGCCGCTAGTCGAGCTATTTTGGGCATTTATTTACTATCTAGCGGACCTGATTTGGTAACCCTGGAGAGGAGTGAGGGGAGCAGTTCAGTGTGGGGGAGTATGGGGGAGGGGGGGGGGGGGGTTATATGGAGGGGGGATAATAGCTGTGAACTACTGTGTTAGGAAATCACATTGTTTTCCTTAAGGAGGAGGTACTCGCTTTTTCTGGACCCTCTTCTGCCGCATGTTTAGCATATTAGTTTTGAGATTTTAAGACGTTTGCCCCATTAGTTTGTCGATTTTAAGACCTTTAGCTCCATTTCGTTATCAATGAACATTAAGACCTATCGTGCCACTTAGATGTCGATTTTGTTCCTGGCGAGCGATGTCGATTTTTTTCCCGGACCAAAAAACTTAAAAATATATATTGAGGGAGGGTCTAGGCCATAGTGGTCTAGGCCCTAGGGGGTGTTTTCCTAATTTTGATGGAGATCTAGCGAGGAAATTAAAAATTAAATTAATACATGAATTAACAGACGAAACATACAGCCACTAGCCCCTTAAAAAGTCGACGTTTTAGCAACATATCTCAAAACAGTTATCTACACACTGAGATGAGATCTAGTGACTAAATTTGTGTTCATCCATATACAGTATACTGTAAGTTACTGTTAACCTTTTGGGGACGGGAGTATTTTTGAGATAGTGACAATTACCGTTCTCATAGGTTCAAATGTTGTTTATCCCCTTTTGATACTGTTGGAAACTAAGTCATTTGATATTCATGTGATTTGTGCGTGTGTGGGGAGGGGGATTTTAATTATTTCTCTTCAGTTTATCGGGAGTCCTACTTGGTTACTAAACTGCTAACCTATTATATAATCTAGTTTATATTAATTTCACTACAAATACCAAACACCTCCCAACGAAATTAATGAAAGCATGTGATCCTACCGGGATTTGAACCCGGGTTACCACATACAGATCTTAAACACTCTAACCATTACACCACCAAGACAGTTATAAGTACAGCACATGAACACGATTCATATCCATTTATCGAATACTGGATATTTATCGAATCATGCACTGCACCCAACTGTACTATGCATAGTATAATGCTTAGGTGAAAGGAAAACAATATTCATGGGGCACAGATCACATAGACCGACCTCGCTACGAAATATGCTTGAACCTATTGACAATCTATTACATAAGGATAAAACATTTTAGATGTTTACTTGTATTTTGGTATCATATTTTGTGTTTAAAGCGAAGAAGGGAACCGGTAACAAGAAGAACTGGGTCAGGAAGAATTTATTAGGTCAACTTCATCCAGCCCCCAAAGAATGAGCAGTGGAGAAAACCATATATCAAGATCAACAACTGACTGACCTCCCACACCACCACCACGTCTGAGGAGACTATATTGGTGGTGATTGATGGAACAGGCTTCACCCCCCCCCCCCCCCCCTCCACCACCACCACCCCCTCTTTCTCACACTTACTCTCTTACTCTCTCTCTCTCACACACATTCTCTCTATCTCTCTCACACACACATTATCTCTCTCTCTCTCTCTCCCCCCCTCTCTCTCTCTCTTACGCATACACGCACTGACATTCACTTTCTTGATAATTACATATAAGGCATATATAAAACCCCGTATATCTAATTACATTACAGTATATTTTTGAGATATATTAATATATTTATATAGTGGGTGAACACCAGAACAAACACAAATTGATGAGTCTCATATCATAAATTGACTATGACAAATGCAAACGACTCAATTATGTAAACTAGGGAATAAACTATATAGAAAATATTTCACAATGGAAACACTTATGTACTATATGTCTTTTCTAAATATCCTTCTTAAATGCAAACTTCTGAACAACTGTCGAATTATTCCAACCCTAGTATCATAGTATTTTTCTAAATAAGTACTACATTAATAATAATAATAACAGTAAAAACACTTACATGAGAACTCTGTATATTTTCTTGAAAATTAATACAGAAATGAAAAGACATGCCCCCTCGGTTCCCAACGTCCTCTGCCAGCGTTGATTAAATGCTAAACAGAAACTAATCTGCACTTCTCTTAATTAAGGGGAGATGGGCCGTTTTTCTGGTTCCCGTTTTCCATCGTGTTTAGCCTTATTTGTTTTGAGATTTTTAGACGTTCGGTCCATTAGTTTGGAGATTTTAACACCTTTCATCCCATTTCGTTGTCAATTTCAAGACGTTTCGTGCCATTTAGGTGTCGATTTTTTCCTGGCGAGCGATAGCGAGCCTGTCATTTGTAAGACGAACCAACCTTCGGCCGAAACATTTTTCTACCGAAAATTTTTACAAAATTATTCTGAGGGGTCTGGGATTTTTTGTTTTGTTTAGCTTGATGGAGGTCTAGGGAGGAAACTAAAATAAATTGTAGAAAGATAAGTAAACAAGCAAATAAATACGTCCATCCGCCCTTAGAATCATCATAAAGTATATTGAAGGGAAGATGCATTACTATTTTATTTTAGTATTACTATTAAGATTTAGTAGCCGTTTTTTCTTTGCTTAGGTATTTTTTCCGGGTGGGGGTCGCAAGCCCACCGACCCAACCTCTTTAGTCGCCTCTTACGACACACACGCAGAAGGCACGTGGGGCATATTCTATTCCCTTACCCCCAGGGGCGGTTGGTTCGTGGCCACCCCTTCGGGGATCACGGCGTCAGGCAATAGATAGATAGATAGATTTAGTAGCCTACTATGTTTTTACTATTTACATTTTATGATAGATTTTGCATTTTTGGGGTGGCTACTAACCCCATCACCATGCGCAAAAACGGTTTGTGTTTGCTGTGCACACGTCATGGGGTCTGGAGTATGGGTTAAAGTGCGGGATGATCAGTTGGAGAAGTGCTCTGGTAGTGAAAGGACCTCCCAGCTTCGTCTCTCTACTTGTTTGGGCGGTTTAGGGGCCTTGGGGTTCCTTTCTACCCCGCATTATTATTAAAAGGTAGGTAAGCTAATTGCAAAATGGAATATTTTACGTTTGAGCATATTGTTACTTTGCTATTGTTCCGTTTCATGTCTGATTGTTCTGATATTGTTGGCATATACATTTTCTAGTTTTAGAATGGTAAACAAACGATATTGGTGCACATTTACTATTTATTTTATGTTTTTCTATATTTCGATTTTCTCAATCTTTAGCCAACTTTGGATAATTTTACATACCATTTTGTTGTGATTGTGCTATTGCTCAGATTTATGCCAGAGTGTTATGAAATTGTAGAATAATAAATTCCCCAACCTGTGAGGGGTGGAATAGCAAAATAGGTACATATATACTATATAAAGATACATGAAAAGGTAAATACTTTAGAGTCTAAAAATACCTATATTTTCTCCTTCACAGATTTCTATCCGATTTCTGCCTGAGGCCTTCCATTCTTGGGCTAGGAAATGCCCCTTTATTAGGCCTTTAGACCCTAAGGTTTCAGCTGAATCGGCCAGTAATTTAATGTTGAATTAATTTTTGAAGGGGACTAACTTTTTATTTTCAATAATTGTAGTCTGAAGTGCCTCATAACCTTAAATATGATTAAATGAACCTGATTTTTGTGCCAAAGTGAAGCCAAAGGCTCATTCTAAGTTCGTATTACCTCAAATGTTCAATAAATCCACTGTAAATATTTTTGGTGAAATTTATTTGCCTTGGGGTTCGGATTTACCCCGCATTATCCATTGAGTGACAGCACTCCGAGCATTACCCTCAGAGGGATTTATTTAACTAATTAATTAACAACAGAAATCCAAGGTTAGTTCAAGGGAGGATAGGCGTATTTATTTGCTCAATTAGTATATTTTAGTATGTTTTTACTTTCCTCGCTAGACCTCCATCAAGCTTAAAAACATACCCCTCCAAGAACCTCCTTCAAGATAAAATTTTACATTTTTTTAAAGAAAAGTCTCCCGGCTGAAGGGTGATTCCTCTTAAATTACAGGCTCGCTTTCCCTCGCCAGGGAAAAATCGACAGGTAAAGTCTGAATATTGACAGATAAATGGGGCGAAAGGTCTTAAAACTACCAAACTAATAGGGCGAACGTCTACAAATATGAAAACTAATGGGGCTAAACATGAGGCAGAAGAGGGACCAAAAAACCGGACCCATCTCCCATTAAAGATTCCCATTACCGTACGTGATGAGAGGAAGGCATCATTTCGATTAATGATCAAATATCATTATTAATCAATATTGGTATGGTATTTTGCCCATACGTTAAACTGCAAAGGTTAATATTAAGTTATATATTTTGAGAAAAGGGGTAGTATTGGGTACAATTTTGACATGTTGGGAAATTCAGTTGAGGTAAAATATATAAATCCAGCTTATATATATATATATATACCCATGTTTCACCAACTCCTAGTCCCTTATATTATACTTCCAGGCTTTCTTTCTCCTTCCATCTCTCTTCACGTCACACAACAACAAAAGTCATAAATGTTTCCCCAACTTTTCCGCGTCCAGTGCACAACAACATTAAGGAGACATTGCCCGTTTTTCTGGTTCCCCTTCTCCCTCGTGTTTAGCCTTATTTGTTTTGAGATTTGTAGACGTTTGGTCCATTAGTTTGTTGATTTAAAGACCTTTCGCCCCATTTCTTTGTCAATATTAAGACCTTTCGTGCCCTTTAGGTGTCGATTTGTTTTCTAGCGAGCGATAGCGAGCCTGTAATTGTGGACGAACCGGCCTTCGGCCGTGACGTTTTTCTACCGATTAATGTACAAATTAATCTCGTAGGAGGATTTAATGGATTTTTTGTTATCAGTTTGATGGAGGTCTAGCAAGGAAACTAAAAAATAAATTAATATACAAATAAATAGACCCCAAAATTATCCACTGTCCCCTTAAGCGATGGCTGGGGTAAGAATGTACAGCTTCAGAGGAAGAGACAGTCCCCGGGGAGAAGAGAAATCCACCAAAGGTAACTTTATCGTTTTCGTTCAGCTTTACGGATAAATATATATAATACAATGAGACATTTTACTGTTTACAAGCTAAACTATTACATAACATAGTTAATAACGAGAGAGAGAGAGAGAGAGAGAGAGAGAGAGAGCGAGAGAGAGAGAGAGAGAGAGAGAGAGAGAGAGAGAGAGAGAGAGAGAGAGAGAAAGAGAGAAGAGGGGGGGGGGATACTTTGGCGACCCATTACAATTACCGTTACGATTATGCAAACTGTTTTTACGTTTACACCAATTTTTAAAAAAAATCGCAAATTGTTTTTACTGTGTACTTGAATCGTAATCGTTTCCTCATTATAATACATGTCCATTTCAATGTAATAGAATATTTTATGTTTTAGCCTACTTTCCTCGTTTTTATTTGACTCTCTCTCTCTCTCTCTCTCTCTCTCTCTCTCTCATACACCAACTTCTCCCTTTGTCGTTTGCTCCTCATTCTGTCCATTTTCAAACATCTTGTATTTTCCAGTCAATTTCAGACATAAATCTGCCACTTCCTACCTAATTTATTATATTAACTTCAAATTTATGTGCATCGTAAACAATAGATTTCAGTTTCAGCAATTGAACGTTCTACAGCAAATATAGCCTACAGTTCATCCCTCTCTCTCTCTTTTTTTTTTCTCTCTCTCTCTCTCTCTCTCTCTCTCATGTATTTTCTACTTTCACTTTTACTTGCACAACTTATTCAACTAAAATGGCGACAACGCCAGTTTGCAGTGGATGCAACGGGCATTTTGAGGGATGTATTTTTCATCATAAGTTTACCCTTGTCTGCGGATTTTGCCAAGAGCGAAATGAGGTGGAAGGTAAATTTCCTGGCGTTAATTAATTTACCCTTTCAAGATCCAACACGCATTACTTACTATATCTGTTTTCGGGCAAATATTAGAAGTTTATATTCACATTGGGAAGAGTATATACTGTATGTGGAAGACAGAGTGTTTATTGAGATAGTCTTTACCCTTATAATTCCTACAGATCCTTCTTAACCCCTTCACCACCATTACTTAATTTTCATCATATTCTGGTTACCATTAGACGATTTTCTTTAGTTTGTAATGTACCTATCCGACTCAAATAGGTAAATAAACTCTAAATAAACCCTCTTAGTAACATAGGACCTTCTTAAACTGTATACAATCATATAATTTTAACCAGAATCAAAGGTTAAGAAGACGTTGTGGTACTGAACGGGTTAAACTGTATAAATTCGTCTAGTGATTGCCAGAATACACTGTCAATATGCGTCACAGTCTTCAAAGGGGTAACCACAACTTTGACCGAAATAGTACCTGCACAAACCCTAACAATAACCCTCACTCTTGTCTCTACAACCACGAACCCTTATTCCCTGAAAGAAAATAGACAACATTATTTCTAACAAGTACAAAATGGTGCGAGCCCTGCAAAAAGCAAGACATTCATCCCAGTGACACCTTCCATTAAATTCCAGATACTGAGTGATGATGTAGAGGATGAGCCAATGACATACGATTAGTGAGATAATCTATCATACGCAGTCAGTTGGTGGAGTTCTGTGCCAATGTCACGGCCCTCGAGCGGGACATTCTTCTACCGAAAAAATTTACAAATTTATCTTGAGGGGGTGACTAAGGGGTGTTGTTCTAAGTTTGAGGGAGGACTAGCGAGGACACTAAAAATTAAAAGAAATACAGGAATTAATAGACCAAAAAAACATCTACTATCCCCTTTAAACAATTGTCTCAAAGATAGAAAGAAGCGACTTGTCATAAATGGTAGAGAATTCGCCGGGCTAGCTACTATGGACTTGTTGGTGTGCCACAGAGCTCAGTGTTGGGTCCTGTCTTGTTATTAACCCCTTCAGCACCATCTTTTGTTTTTACCCTTGAATCTGGCTAACATTAGACAATTTGATGCAGTTTATGAAGAACCTACGCTATTCGGATGATTATTGAGATCGTTTTTACCCATTTGAGTCCTAGAGGTAGATTATAAACTAAAGAAAATAGTTTAATGGTAAACAGAATATGATGGACATCATTTCATCGTACCATAAATGGTATTGACGAAAACCACACTTGAAAAATGTCTAAGTTTGCCGATGATACGAATATAGGAAGTTAAAGGGGAAGGTAATCGCTTTTTCTAGACCCTCTTCTCCCTCATGTTTAGCATATTTGTTTTATGCTTTTAAGACGTTCATTCCATAAGTTTGTACATTTTTAGACCTTTCGCCCAATTTATTTGTCAATATTATGATCTTTCGTGTTTTAGGTGTCGATTTTTTCCTGGCGAGCGATAGCGAGACTAATTTAAGAGGAACCGGCCATAGGCCGGGGAATTTTTCTATCGAAAAATTCACAAATTCATCTTGAAAGGGGGTCTAGGGGGTGTTTTTCTGAGCGTGATGGAGGTCTAGCGAGGAAACTAAACAAATACATGAATAATTGAATTAATAGACCAAAAAAACAGCCACTAGCCCCTTTAAAAACAACTCAAATGAATGTTCAATACCTACTAAGAGTGATCCTGCAGATGAGTGAGGTACAGCTGGAGAGAGTGCATCGTATGGGACCAGTACACTATCAACAAGGAAGAAAAGCAGTACGACCACGCACGATCATCGCTCGCTTCTCTAAGTTTCCAGATCGACAACTAGCACTTCAAAACTCAAGAAAACTGAAGGATACGGACATTTATCTTAGCGAGAATTTGTGTGAGGCCTCTGTGCAGGCACGAAGGGAGCAGCTACCAGAATTAAAAAGAGCCCGGGCAGAGGGGAAAATAGCTTATTTTATCCTTGTAAAGTTAATCATTCATGATCGAAAATGAGAAATACATCGCTCCAATTCAGGACAACCAACACCATGGAGTACAGAACCTGAAAATTTGGATTAATCACGCACCACAGGTTGAGCGACAGGAGGCCTCCTGGCACAAGGACGGGATACCATGGTCACGACGGCTTCACTGGTGGTCACTGCTACTGAGGAAGAGACTACCGGTGCCGTGGGTGCAGCCAGCACAGGTGATGTAGAAGTCACCGCTGAAGGGAGTGTCACAACTATCAAAGGGACAACCATCACCAGTCGAGACACCAGGAACAACAGAAGCAAACAAAAACAAAGGTGTTAGAAATAAGTGATAGCAAGTGATAATATGTGGTAGTATAAGCTCATCATATTATAAGACAATAGGCTATGTACGAACATGTTCCCTTTTTCTGATTTAACTGATAGTGAATTGATTGACTTATTGACAGTCGGCACAAATAACAACATTCTACCCTTGCACCACATTAATAAAATGCACTATAATCCATTTTCTGGAACAGATACAAATGAATCTTTGAGTCACTGTGATCCTGACAATAACCTACTCCATGAACCAGTTAATATAACAACCGAATACATTTACCAACCCGAATTTTAAAATTTAATACAGAACCGTGAGGGAGATTTAACTACTCTGTTCCTTAATATAAGAAGTATTCCTAACAATTTAGATAGTTTTTTTAATAAATCACCCTACAATGTTATCCAGCGTGCATATCATGGGATCTGTGAAACTCGACTAACGAATGATCTGGAAAGTTTGTATACTCTGAAAGGTTTTAATTTATTTTGTAATAATCGAAATCGACAAGGAGGAGGAGTTAGTTTATATGTTAGAAATAATATTAAAGCTGAAATTGTTACTGATTTATATGTGAGGAATGGTTGTTTTGAACCTATTTTCGTTGAGTGTAAGATTAACAATAGTTCACAGTTGTTCGGTGTAATGTATAGACGGCCTTGCTCGGACATTAACTATGTTAATGTAATACTAAATGATTGTTTAGATAAGAATATATGCATTAACAAGAAGTGCTATATAGTAGGGGACTTTACCATCGATTTACTAGAACATGATCAGACCAAAAACGTCAAGGATTTTACTAATGTTATGTTCGGTCATGCCTTCTATTCATGTATAAACAAACCAACGAAGGTGAGTTCGAGCAGTGCTTCTCTCATAGATCAAATTTGGACAAACGATATTACTACTACGAAAAAGGTGGAATCTTGTGTTCAGATATATCAGACCATTGCGCACTTTTCATCAATTGTAAAGTAAGTAACACCAGTAATACAAATATATCATTTTCATATCGTGACTACAAGAATACAATTAATTCTGATATTCTACATGTAATGGAGGAAACCTTTAAAGATTTCACTTTAGACAATAATGTGAATACCTCATATGATCGTTATTTACAGTGCATAACGAGTGTAATAGACGAAGAGCTACCATGGAAAACTATAACTATTACTGGTAAAAACCTTACTAAACCCTGGATAACGAAGGAACTCAGTGAACATATACAAAAGAGACACGAATTATATAATAGATATATGAAGAGATTATTACTTATAGGGAGGAATATGGAAAGTAAAGACATAAGGTTAACAATCTGTTAGCTTCTGCTAAGAAAAATAATTATAAATAAAAATCTGATAAGGCAGCGGGCAATTGCAAAGAGACCTGGACAGTAATTAACGAGCTGTTACATAATAAACAACGTAAACAATCTATTATTGTTCAATTACTAATAGATGGTAAATTAAACAATGATAACTACTAGACAAGTAATTATCTTAATAATTTGTTTTCAACTATTGGCAAGAAGTTGGCAGATGGTTTGCCTGTATGTCAATCATCCCCACAGGACTTACTAAGTGGTAATTATCCTCCATTCAAATTAAACCCTACTAATGCAAATGAAGTTATTAAGATTATCAAGGATTTAAAAGACTGCAGTCCGGGTAATGATGACATACTGTACATGTGAAGGTTATAAGACATACTGCAAGTGCAATCGCTCCAATATTATCACAGTTATTAAATATATCTTTTCAGACAGGTATATTTCCTAATAAATGAAATTATCACAAATTATACCAATATAGAAAGGCGGAGAAAAAATCAAGGTGTCTAACTATCGACCTATTTCAATCTTGCCAGTACTAAGCAAAATATTTGAACGCTTAGTTTATGATCGTCATATTTCCTTTACAGAGTCTAATGACATTTTGAATAAAAACCAGTACGGATTTAAAAAGGGCCATTCTACTCAAAAAGCGGTGCTAACATTTATTAATGATGTAAATTACACAGTTGGCATATTCCTAGATCTAAGTAAAGCACTTGACAAAATATACCACAGAATGTTACTAACACAACTGCATCATTATGGTATTAGGGGTCAGTCTCTGGGTTGGTTTAGAAGCTACTTACAAGAGAGAGAACAATATACAATAGTTAATGGAGTAAGGTCTAAATGTAAAAAGGTAACAACAGGTGTTCCACAGGGATCAACACTGGGTCCTCTTTTATTTGTATTATATATAAACGACTTTGTAAACTCATCAACTATTGTAAAATATATATTATTTGCAGATGACACAACAGTATACTTTTCAGGTTCTATCTTAGCCAATGTTGTTCACACTGTAAATATAGAATTAAACCATAAATCGACGTGGATGTTGGCAGATAAACTTTCTCTAAATGTTTATAAAACTCAGTATACTGTATTTGCGGGCAGAAGACCAGTCAATGATGACATTGATATTAAAGTGGGTAATAATTCAATTAATAGGACTCATTCTATAAAATTCCTAGGAGTACATATTGACGATAAAATAACATGAAAGGATCACATAACATATGGTAATGGCAAATTGGCAAAGTCATTAGGATAGCAATATATTGTAGGCTAAGATACAAAATTGTTTATCTACATAAATCCTCTTGTCATTATATTAAAGTCTCTTGTACCCGTATTTACAGTACTGCAATATAAATTGGGGATCTGCAAGCAGAACACTAGGGTACTTCAACCAGTTTTACTAACACAAAAGAAAATTGTACGATTAATATATCAAACTCATTACCTAGAACATTACTAATCCCATATTTAAATCCCAAGGTATACTAAAAATATCTGATATACACCGTCTAGAAGTACTTAATCCTTTCACGCATTTATGACGTAGAGGTTGCCAGATTAGCAATAAGAAATAGAGTTATCTCACTCTCATAATTACCTCTCCAAAATTAGTGTTTTGCCCACAAGACAACTGCAGAGGTTGAAGTAACTAAACTAAACGTTTCTAAATACCCCTGATGGTAACAAAGGCTTTAAAGTATCCCCAATAGGCTCAAAATCGCGTCATATGTCGGAGGGTTAAGTTTGTACACGGACAAATCCAATCCAGCATACAAGGACACGTATCATACAATACTGTATCACAGGTCCATACATATAATACTAGAAATAGACACTGTTTAAGACACCGGAGCCAAAGACAGATTTAGATACACAAATCTGTGCCTACTCTGGATGCATTTCATGGAAAAATTTACCCGAGACCATTAAAAGTATAACCAATAAAGTCACATTTAAAAATAAAATAAAAAATAAATTATTGTAAATTAATAATAGATTGCACAACATAATTAGGTAATAATATGAACGGTATATAGACGTATTTCATATGTTACGCCATGGTTTAAGTACAATTACTATTGTTTACCAGGAGCTCCTAAAACAAATATTCTTAAGGGGCTCAGCCTTGTAAATTGAAGTATATATTGTTATAGGACAATCGTTGTATATACAGTATATAAGGCTAAATAAAATATTTTTACTTTGACTTTGAATCGAGATGCTATAGTAGCTATAATGGGATAATGAGAGTCTATTATATGACATTGATTAACCCATTTGGTACCAGTGTCGTCCTTTTTACTAAATTATGGCGACTATTAGATGATTATATTTAGTATAAAAAATACCACTTGACATAACCAGTTAGGAGTATATCTAAACTGCAATGTGTTACTGTATGTTATAAGTTACCATATAATTCAGTTTCCTTTACTCTTTATAGATATATTATTGACATATACCGGTATACTCCCCCTGTTATAGTCTTAACTCTTAACTCTCAATTATTATACCACAGGTCCTTCTTAAACTGCAGAAAATCGTATAAATATAGCCAGAATATAACTGAAAAACGTTGCCGGTACAGAAAGGATTAACCCCTTGTTTACCGGTGCCGTCCTTTTAACTTTTTCTAGCTACTATTGGAAGATTTTATTCAGATTTTATCCAGCAACAAACATGCATCCAACTATCTCACTCAACCTTTTTACCACCACAGATCCTTCTTAAACTGCACAAAACACTACTAAAATTAGCTAGAAATATCAAAGAAACGTCGCCGGTACAGAAAGGGTTAACTTGGGGAAGCGGGGCGAATGGTTAACAAGGTAAAGTAATTGCGATTTAATACGCAAGGGACCGATTAGGATGTTATATTTACCCATTAACGTAATTCTCTCTCTGAAGGTCTTAGAAGGGGACCCACTACGTTAATTAACACATAAACTAAAACGAAAGGGATAGAGAAAAGTTATTTGTGGTACATGGTACAATTATCTGACAGGTTAAATTAACTAACAAATCACAACACTGATATGTTTATTATGACACATCATTTAGCAACACAAACGTTTTATAACTCAGTCAGTGTAGTGAACACATTATTATATACGATGTGTCACCAGACTCTTGCAATATGGCTAGGTAGAAGTGTTATATATTAACTTGGAATAGATTAACAAAAAGTCCACAGTATTTTATTCACAGTTAGTCTCTGCATGTTTGCTTACAATACAGATTCATGCAGGGCTTGATTGCATGTGTGCAGATGCGGTCATGTGCGTATGTGGTCGCTTGTGTATATTATATCAATGGCTATAAATGAGTTTGTAGGTGAGTATGTATCAAAGGCTATGAATGTGTTTGTAGGTGTGTATGTATCAAAGGCTATGAATGAGTTTGTAGGTGTGTATGTATCAAAGGTTATGAATGAGTTTGTAAGTGTGTATAATTATATCAAAAGCTATGAATGAGTTTGTAGGTGTGTATATATCAAAGGCTATGAATGAGTTTGTAGCTGTGTATATATCAAAGGCTATGAATGAGTTTGTAGCTGTGTATATATCAAAGGCTATGAAGTTTTGTAGCTGTGTATATATCAAAGGCTATGAATGAGTTTGTAGGTGTGTATATATCAAAGGCTATGAATGAGTTTGTAGGTGTGTATATATCAAAGGCTATGAATGAGTTTGTAGGTGTGTATATATCAAAGGCTATGAATGAGTTTGTAGGTGTGTATATATCAAAGGCTATGAATGAGTTTGTAGGTGTGTATATATCAAAGGCTATGAATGAGTTTGTAGGTGTGTATATATCAAAGGCTATGAATGAGTTTGTAGGTGTGTATATATCAAAGGCTATGAATGAGTTTGTAGGTGTGTATATATCAAAGGCTATGAATGAGTTTGTAGGTGTGTATATATCAAAGGCTATGAATGAGTTTGTAGGTGTGTATATATCAAAGGCTATGAATGAGTTTCTAGGTGTATATATATCAAAGGCTATGAATGAGTTTGTAGGTGTGTATATTATATCAAAGGCTATGAATGTGTTTGTAGGGGTGTATATATCAAAGGCTATGAATGAGTTTGTAGGTGTGTATATATCAAAGGCTATGAATTAGTTTGTAGGTGTGTATATATCAAAGGCTATGAATGTGTTTGTAGGTGTGTATATATCAAAGGCTATGAATGATTTGTAGCTGTGTATATATCAAATGCTATGAATGAGTTTGTAGGTGTGTATATATCAAAGGCTATGAATGAGTTTGTAGGTGTGTATATATCAAAGGCTATGAATGAGTTTGTAGGTGTGTATATATCAAAGGCTATGAATGAGTTTGTAGGTGTGTATATATCAAAGGCTATGAATGAGTTTGTAGGTGTGTATATATCAAAGGCTATGAATGAGTTTGTAGGTGTGTATATATCAAAGGCTATGAATGAGTTTGTAGCTGTGTATATATCAAAGGCTATGAATTAGTTTGTAGCTGTGTATATATCAAAGGCTATGAATGAGTTTGTAGCTGCGTATATATCAAAGGCTATGAATTAGTTTGTAGCTGTGTATATATCAAAGGCTATGCATGAGTTTGTAGCTGTGTATATATCAAAGGCTATGCATGAGTTTGTAGGTGTGTATATATCAAAGGCTATGCATGAGTTTGTAGGTGTGTATATATCAAAGGCTATGAATGAGTTTGTAGGTGTGTATATATCAAAGGCTATGAATGAGTTTGTAGCTGTGTATATACGAGTGTTTCTATGAATAGCTTCATCGCAAACTGGATACATATGCATGATATGTACAATTTGTTATTGGTTCTATGAATAATTTCTTCGTAAACTGATTACATATGCATGATATGAATAATTTGGATAAATTTGTACTGATGATGCGAAACTCAATAGTATAACTAGTTTTTCTATAGATTTCTGAGAATGTGAAAGTAAATGAACGCCTCTTTGCGTTAGACTAGTATTTATTCAAGATAGTATGTTGTTGTATTTACATTTGCCATCATTTGTTCCTGGAATTTATTTTCATATTTGGTTATTGTGTTTAGCTGTAATCAGCCCGTTAAACAGATCAACAGACAGAAGTGACAGACATACCGGTATAGTTGGACCAAAGTGAAAACAAAAGATGCCAAGATATAAATATACATACATACATAATAAGAATAATAGGCATTAAAATAGCTATTCAGTGACATACAAATATAAAAGAATAGAAAACAAATTATAAATATACGCATAAGAGCAACTCTAGCACTCTCTTCCTCGCTAAAGCCAGTATCACACGAGAGATTTTATAGTCAACATTCAATGATCAACATTGTTCTGACAACAATTCTGGAATATTTTGAACTGGTATCGCAAACTAGACTGATGAAAGATGAATTTGGGAAACAGACAAATATTAAATGTTGACCTCATTAGCTGACAGACCAGTGTTGAGGGAAACAGCGCTCGTGTGATACCGGCTTAACTGTTTGCATCAATCTCCATTAATCCGTCAAAAACACACAATATTCTCTGTGTTGCTCGGAGATCTAACGACACAATAGATACGTTTTTGTTATTTTGTGCCTGGGAAAAAGCCGAGAATTGTGTTAAGGGTGGTGACCTGATTTGTTTTCTCCTTTTCTCTCTTTCTCTGGCTTGTATCCATTCAGCACCATTCAGCCTACTGTTTTAAGACGTTTATCCCCATCTAGGTGTCGATTTTTTTCAGCATGGTATGGAGAAATTCGGCTTTGCCGAAGACATTTACAAATTTAGCCTGCTGGCAAACACATTTTATATAAATATGTTGGCTCGCTACCGCTCGTCAGGAAAAATTCGACACCTGGATGGGGGTAAACGTTTTAAAACAGTAAGCTGAATTTGGCCGAATCGATACAACCCAGTGAAAGAGGGAGAGAGAGATAACAAAAAAACAAGGTGGGCTCCCATAAATCTTGAAACTCCTGAATTATTACACCATTTAGTAATAAATATTACTGTGTTATGCGTGAAATAACGTAACAATTTTTTTTTTTTTTTGTCTTTAGGCTATTCCAACTACTCCCTCTCGGGCATAGGCTGATAGCCTTTACACTCTACCGCTGAACAGGGTGAGGCCCGTGAGGTCTTGTTCCAGCCTAGGGAGTGAGACATGAGAATCACCTATTTCACGGCACCAACCCAACTCCATCTCTGAAGCTGCTTCGCCTCTGCGCTTCACGGTCTCACTCCCGAGGCTCGGACCCTCACTCTCAGAACGCCACCTATTGAGCAATTAACTCACTAGGCATTGCCCCCCTGTAGCATATTTTGAATATGGGAATATTCATACAGTGCTATTTAATCAGGGAACGATGAAGGAATTTTGCTTTGGCATTTCGGTGTGCTGTGGTAATGCACTGAAACTAGGTACAGCACAAATTCCATCCCAATAATATCTTCCCATTGACATATTGAGATTCGAACCCGGGTCCATTGCATTGCCAGTCCAGAGGCAAGACCACTCTGCCACACCTCCCCTATGTGCTTTAATGTACGAATAAAACCCTCAGAATGTCTAGTCCTATTAACCGAATCTATACGGTAACTCGGATTTTTAGCCATCACATTTTTAAGGGGGGTCTCATGCTTTTTTTTATCGTTCTCTCCTTTTCTCTCTTTCCCTGACTTGTATCCATGCGGCCCCATTCAGCCAACTGTTTTAAGACGTCTATCCCCATCCAGGTGTCGATTTCTTCCTGGCGAGCGATAGCGAGCCAGCATTGTATGGAGAAATCCGGCTTCGCCGGAGAAATTTTTCTATCGAAATATGTACAAATTTAGCTTGCTGTCAAAACAAACAAAAATATATGCTGGCTCGCTACCGCTCGCCAGGAAAATATTGACACCTGGATGGGGGTAAACGTCTTAAAACAGTAGGCTGAATGGTGCCGAATGGATACAAGCCAGAGAAAGAGAGAAAAGGAGATAAAAAAAAAAGCTAGGTGGGCTCCCTTAAGACGAATAGAAGGAAAAGTAGAACGACAATAAAGACAGCTATGCGGAAGAACAACATAAAGAGAATAATTTATGACTATATCTCGTCTTTTTCTGAACCCCCTTTTCCCTCATGTTTAGCATATTAGTTTTGAGGTTATAAGACATTCGTTCCGTTAGTTTTGCGATTTTTAGACCTGTCGCCTCATTTTGTTGTCAATATTAACACCTTTCGTTCCCTTTAGGTGTCGGTTTTTTTCCTGGCGAGCGAAAGCGAGCCTCTAATTTTAAAAGGAACCGGCCTTTGGCTGGGACATTTTTCTACCGAAAAATTTACACATTTATCTTGAAGGGGGTATAGGGGGTGTTTTTCTAAGCTTGATGGAGGTCTAGCGAGGAAACTCAAAAATAAATTCATAAAAATATATATATATATATATATATATATATAGACCAAAACCCAAGCACTACCCCCTTAATAGAGCCGATAAGCAGGGTGTCAAACGAAAGCCGAGTCCATTATTGTTAGTCTCTGTTATTGTACATGTAGAGATAACATTATGGTATATAGTTCAAGTTATGTCTTTGGAACTGATAAAAAGACCAAACAAGGCCAGTTCATGTCAATGTTCTTGTATTCCTTCTTATATTTCTTCTCATATTCATTCAAGTCTTCAAACAAAATTGCTCCGGTTTAACAACCTGTCGAGATATAGTCACAAATGTATCTTGAAGGGGATCTAGATTTTGTTCACAACTTGCTGGAGGTCTAGGGAAGAAACTAGAAGAAGGAAAAATACAAAGATAAAACAATAAGCAAATAAATACACCCATCCCCCCTTACAACAAAAACACTACCACTGCAATACAACACTTGCTTTTAAAGGAGCCCCCTTCCCTTTTTTTCTCTTCTCTCCCTCTCTCTTTGGCTTGTATCCATTCGGCCCCTTTCTGCCCACTGTTTTAAGACGTTTACCCCCATCCAGGTGTCAATATGTTCCTGGCGAGCGGTAGCGAGCCAGCATATATATTTTTGTTTTTTGACAACAAGCTAAATTTGTAGGCTACATTTGTCGATAGAAAAATTTCTCCGGCGAAGCCGGATTTCTCCATACAATGCTGGCTCGCTATAGCTCGCCAGGAAGAAATTGACACCTGGATGGGGATAAACGTCCTAAAACAGTTGGCTGAATAGGACCGAATGGATACAAGCCAGGGAAAGAGAGAAAAGGAGAGAAAGATAAAAACAAAAAACGGTGACCCCCCTTAAACTTATCACATCATACGTATTTCAAGATCTCTCATTTCGTAGAGGCATCTAGGCTGCCATGGAAAGAAAAATGGAAGAAAGTTGACCAACAGGATGAAGAGTCTATAGCTACAAACACAAACCTAACAAATTAACATAAGAGAGAGAGAGAGAGAGAGAGAGAGAGAGAGAGAGAGAGAGAGAGAGAGAGAGAGAGAGAGAGAGAGAGAGAGAGAGAGAGTATACTCCTTGTGACTAAATTACTTAATTGCTTGTATCACAATCGAGATGGTAGGGGGAGCTAAAAGGTACTAATTAGAAAATATATACGGTGGGGATTAATTGGGTAGCGGGAGATTAGGTAATTAGGCACAAATATTGGGATTTGACCCTTTCTGTACCGGCGACGTCTTTTTAATTTCATTCTAGCTATATTTAGACGATTATGTGAGGTAGTAAAAAGGATTAAGTGAGATAGTTCGAAGCCTGTTAATTGATGTAGACCCTTTTTAATCTGAGTAAAATCGTCAAATAGTAGCTAGAATAAAGAGACGTCGCCGGTACAGAAGGGGTTAATACGCAAAAGGGGCGATCACAGCCCTAGTTATACTCTTAAGGGGGCCCACCTCGTTCATTTTGTTATCTCTCCCTGGGTTGTATCCATTCGGCCCCATTCAGCCTACTGTTTTAAAACGTTTATCCCCATCTAGGTGTCGATTTTTTCCTGGCGAGCGGTAGCGAGCCAGCATATTATAAATGTTTTTGACAGCTAGCAAAATTTTTAAATTTTTCTATAGAAAAAATGAACCGGATTTCTCCATACAATGCTGTCTCGCTAACGCTCACCAGGAAGAAATCGACACCTGGATGAGGATAAACGTCTTATAACAGTACGCTGAATGGGGCCGAACGGATACAAGCCAGAGAAAGAGAGAAAAGGAGAGAAAAATAGCAGGTCACCCCGCTTAATAATAGATCACCATGCAAGCGTCTTAGCAGGGGTTCTATCTCATTAAGGGGAGGTATTAGGTTTTTCTGGACCCCTTTCTCCTTCATGATGAGACAGTTTAGTTATGAGATTATATGTTGTTCATCTCATTAGTTTGACATTTGTTTAATGTTTCACTCTATTGTCTTGTCATTATTTAGACCTTTCGTGCCATTTAGGCATATTTTGTTTTCCTGACGAGCGGTAGCGAGCCTGTAAATTTAAGAGGATATTTTGTCTACCGAAAAATGCAAAAAATAATCTTGAAAGGGCGTCTTTGCGGTGTTTTTTTTAAGCTTGACGGAAACCTAGCGAGGAAACTAAAAAATACATGATTGACTACATAGATAGACCAAAACATTACATAATTTCTCTTTAATATAACATAAACGAAAAGCCAAAACACACGTACATGCAACACGTTAACCCTTTGAGGACCATGCCCCGTTTTGACAGTTTACCGGTACTTTAACAATGATTATACGATTTTATTCTGCTTACGAAGGGTACCGGTATATATATTTTTTTTTTTTTTTTTTTTTTTTTTAAGAAACAATGAACGGAGGAAGGAAAAACACAGATAAAACAAAAAGGTCCATGTACCTAAAGGCATCCTCCATTCATAAAATGTTTGTAACAACTGGATTTAAACATTTGTAGATTGTAAGTTTGTGGAAAGCAATTCGAGGGAAGTGAATTCCAAAGAGTAGTAGCTCTGGGGATAAATGAATTCTGATAAGCAGTAGTTCTGCATTGTGGAGGAGAAAGTGTAAATTCATGGGCGCTCTCAGCTGCCCTAGTTCTACGGGGAAAGATGTGGAGAGGCGGCACAATTGAAGCAAGTTCCTCGGAACAATTGCTGTGAAAATATCTGTAGAATAATGCAAGGGATGCAACGTTTCTTCGTATGGATAATGTAGGAAGGTCCTGTGTGATTGCAGGGTTATTGATTAATCTAATAGCTTTATTTTGAATTTTGTCCAACTGCCTCAATACAACCACTCCACTTCCACTCCACAGAGGTGAACAGTAATCCATCTGAGAACGCACATGACTTTTATATATTACGGCCAACTGCTCGTCAGTGAAGAATTCTCGAACTCTGTACAGGAGTCCCAGTTTTTTAGAGGCATTCTTAGCAATGCTTCTAACATAATGTGTCCAGCTCAAGTTAGTAGTTAATGTTACACCGAGAATGTCAATACTAGGGGAAGTGGGAATATTTACATAATTCAAAAATATATGGGAGTCAGTGAGATTCTGTCGGTTAGAAAATTGAATGTACTTGGTTTTCTGTGCATTAAAGGAAACTAGATTCTTTTGTCCCCATTCATCAATTCTAGAAAGGTCCTGGTTCAGAGAAATTGCAGTGTTTATTTTTGAATTTATAAGATCGGGTTGGGTGAAAGAATTGGTAAATGTGAAGGAACTGTGGATTGTTGAGTCATCTGTGTAGGAATGTATTGGATTATGAGTGGTAGATATGAGATCATTGATATGAATGGGGAACAGAGTTGGGGCCAAAACTGATCCCTGGGGAACACCAGCATTTATTGAGTGAAATTGAGAATAAAGGCCATCTACCATTACACATATTTTTCTGTTATGAAGATAAGAAGAAATTAGTGGAACTAATGATGCAAGGCCGTAGTGTGACATCTTCGACAATAAGGATTGATGCCAGACTCTATCAAATGCCTTTGATAATATTATATTATCCAGTGCTATTGTATGTGTTTCACCATGTTGGTCTGTAGCTTGGTTGATTTGATGAGTAAGAAGGCAAAGAATGTCTGCAGTTGATCGACATCGTCTAAAACCATATTGCCTATCAATGATTAATTTATTATTCTCAAGATGCTTAATTATGTGATTATTTAATATAATTTCAAAGACTTTACCAAGAGTGGAAGTTATAGCTATTGGTCTGTAGTTTGATGGATCTGAAGAGGCACCTTTTTTAGGAACTGGATGGATGTTTGCTTCTTTCCAGGGTACTGGGAAGCATGAGGTATGAGTACACAGACGGAAAAATTTTGCTAATACAGGAGCGAGCACCAAGGAGCAATTCTTAAGTACTATTGGAGGAATTTCATCTGGACCAGGAGCCTTATCTACTGAGAGATTCTGCAAAATAATTTTGACATGTCTGGTGTGGATCTTAAGTGAGGGAATTTCAGGCGAATTAAAATTAAGTACAGGGACATCTTTATTTATTTCATCTAAGGTTGAGTTGGTGGAGAAAATATCCGCAAGAAGGTTAGCTTTACCTCGTGGGTCACTTACAAGATTGCCAGTCGGAGATTTTAATGGTGGAATGGATGAAGCAGTAGTGAAGTTGGATTTGAATAAGTTAAGAGTAGACCAAAATATTTTGTTATAATTTGGATTATTTAGAAGTTTATTTGCCTGCTTGTGGAGAAAGTTTGATTTAGTTAGGCTTAATACAGTTTTGGCATGATTTCTGATGTTTCTAAAGTAATTAAATGCTTCATGTGTTTTTGATCTTGTGTATGCATTGTAGGCTATTGCTTTTTGTTCAGTTACTCTAGCACAATTATGGTCAAACCATTTAGGTGAATTACAGCTTTTACTGTACTTTTGATGAGGAATAAAAGTTTCCATTCCACTTTTTACAACATCTTGTATGTGGCTCAAGGTGGAGTGTGCATCATTAGAAAAGAAAGAGGTCCAGGGCATATCAATAAAGAAACCTTGAAGACCCTCCCAGTCTGCCCTATCGTAATGCCATTTAGTCACCAAAACAGGTTCAGAGTGGGAAGGTGTGGTAGGTGATAGACAGGTGGCCTGTATCAGACAGTGATCAGAAGATCCAAGCGGGGACCTCACTGTAACATCATAATTTTCTGAATTGGTTGTTAAAAATAAGTCCAGTAGGTGGGAATTATGATATGGTAATTAGAGGGTTAATTGAGACAGTCTTTAGCCTTTTGATGCCCCCAGATCCTTCCTAAACTGTATACAATCGTCTATGATAGCCAGAACAAACTACCAAAATGCGTCACTATCTTCAAAATGTTAAATAGATTTGATTAAGGTCCCTAACTTTACTTTTACAATAACTAAATCAATACAACTAAGTGTGCTATTCCATGTTCCTATATTACAGTAGCCTATTTTTAACGTGGTACCAACAATTATGCTGCCAAATGTACAGCTACTGACAAATGGTCGTGAGCTCTTGTAATTTTCTTTATACAAATATATTCATTTGGACAAATCAGCTATATATTAATAAACACATTATATATACAGGGTGTTCCAGTAATGCTTTTCATAAATTATATGGTGGACTCATCAGACAAAAATAAGAATAAATTACTCTATGAACATGAGGTTGAGTATTTATAATAACGGAGTTATTACACGATTTAAGTTAACGATAGATACAATGCCATTCAGTCCAAGGGGTAATGTTGCCATTGTAGTGGATTATATCCATTTGGCCTTCGCTATCGCTTGCTAGCCTCAAGATAGTGAGCAGTAGCGATCTGACTTTTCAGTAGAAAAATATGTCCGGCTTCGCTGGATTTGATTATCCTACCGAAAACATCAGCTCGCTACCGCTCGCTAGCCTGAAGAGAGAAGGCTGATTGAATACTGCTAACTATCTTGAGGCTAGCAAGCGATAGCGAAGGCCAAATGGATATAATCTACTAAAATTGCAACATTACCCGTTGGACTGAATGGCATTGTATCTATCGTTAACTTAAATCATGTAATAACTCCGTTATTATAAATACTCAACCTCACGTTCATAGAGTAATGTATTCTTATTTTTGTCTGATGAGTCCACCATATAATTTATGAAAAGCATTACTGGAACACCCTGTATATATATATATATATATATATATATATATAATGTGTTTATTAATATATAGCTGATTTGTCCAAATTAATATATTTGTATAAAGAAAATTATATATATATACCGGTATATGTACTGTATATATATATATATATATATATATACTGTATATATATGTATATATGTATCCCCCTGGGGGTTAGGGAATAGAATATGCCCCACGTGCCTTCTGCGTGTCGTAAGAGGCGACTAAAGAGGTTGGGTCGGTGGGCTTGCGACCCCCACCCGGAAAAAATATCTAAGCAAAGAAAAACGAACGAACAGCCTCGGATGCGGACGGAACCAACGTTGACGAACCACGACCGACTAAGGACATGCCTTCGGACATTCTGAGAATGGCTACGTGGAATGTTAGTGGCATGAATGATGGCACAAAAGAGAGAGAGGTTCTGGAAGTGTTAGTGAATGCCAGGCTGGATGTATGTGGAATGACAGAGACCAAATGGAAAGGTTCAGATGTGAGAGAATGGGAATGTGGAATGGGTGTGTGTGCTGGAGTGAGTGTAGGAACAGCGAGAGAAGGTGCATGTTTGTTTGTAAGTAGCAAATGGAAGGAATGTGTAAGAGAGTATGGGTCTGTGGGTTCAAGGATTGTGTGGGTGAGAATGAAAGTAGGAATACAAACGTGGGTGATTGTATGCGTGTATGCCCCGACAGAGGATATACTTGAAAGAAAGAAAGAGGAGTTCTGGATGAATGTGGAGGCGTGCCTGGAGAAGTTTGACAAGAACGAAAGAATATTTCTGATTGGGGATATGAATGGTAAGGTGGGTGATAGGAAAGTTGAGGGAGTGGTGGGAGGGTGGGGGGTACCATCAGAGGTGAATGGGAATGGTAGTGCACTTGTGGACGTATGTGTGGGGAGGAGGCTGTGGATAGCCAACACCTTCTTCCGACACAGAATGATCCACAGGTACACGTGGAAACGGATGTTGACGATGAAGGATAAGACAGTGGTGGAACGAAAGTCATTGATTGATTATGTATGTGTGGATGAACGAATGAACAAATCTGTGATGGATGCTAGGGTGTATAGGGGTATTGGAGGGGGTCTGTCTGATCATTATGTAGTGGTAGCTAAGGTTAGGATACAAACGAAGTGGGTGAGGAGAGCGGGAGGGAGGCGAGAGGAGGGTGGAATGGTGAGGAGGGTGGAGAGGTTGCACGAGGAGGAAGTCAGGGAGGAGTACAGGAGAGCAGTGGAAAGACGACTAGGTGGGTTCGACCTGGAAGTTATGGAGGAAGTGGAGGAGATGAGCAAGGTGTTTAAGGATGAGATCTGTGCAGCATGTGAGGAGGTGTGTGGAGTGAGGAGAAGAGGGAGGGGAGTGAAAGGTACAGCATGGTGGACAGAAGAGGTAAGAATAGCTGTGGAAGAAAAGAAGAAAGCATATAGAGAGTGGTTGGGTAGTAGAGGGAATGAAGATTCCGAGAGACAGAAACGAGCGAGGTACGTGGAGAGTAAGAGGGTGGTGAAGAGAGTAGTGAAGGAAAGTAAGAGAAGAGTAGATGAGGAATTTGGAAGGAATCTGAGTGTAAAATGGAGGGAGAGTAAGAAACTGTTCTGGAAAGAAGTCAAGAAAGTTAGGGAAGGTAGCAAGGGAAACAGTAAGGGTGTGAAAGATAAGAACGGGAGAATGCTAGCCGAGAAGCAAGAGAGAGTCGAAAGATGGAGGGAGTACTTCAGTGAGTTGCTAAATGAAAGGAATGAAGAGCCAGCAAACATAGCTGGATATGGTATGGGAGGGAGAAGAAGAGAAGTAGTGGAGGAGGAGGTGGGGATCAGGAGGTCAGAAGTGTGGGAAGCCATGAAAAGAGTGAAGTTGGGGAAAGAACCAGGAACAGATGGAGTGTGTGGGGAAATGTTGAGGTATGGTGGTGAGATAGTGATAGAATGGGTATGGAAAATGTGCAAACTAGCATGGGAGAAGGGGAGTGCACCCGATGACTGGAAGACTGGCATAATAGTCCCCCTATATAAGGGCAAAGGGGAAAGAGGAGTGTGTGGTAACCACCGAGGAATATGTCTTCTAAGCGTAGTAGGGAAGGTATACAGTAGGGTAGTGATTGAGAGAGTGAGAGTGAGAACGGAGAAATGGATAGGCGACGAGCAGGGAGGTTTTAGGAAGGGAAGAGGATGTGTAGATCAGATTTTTACCCTGAATTGTGTTGTGGAGAAGTATCTGGAGAAGAAACAAAAGGTGTATGTTGCCTTTATGGACTTGGAGAAGGCCTATGACAGAGTGGATAGAGAAGGTTTGTGGAAAGTACTTAGAATATACGGAGTAGAGGGCAAGTTGCTGAAAGCAGTGAAGAGCATGTATGAGGGTGCAAAGGCGGCAGTACGTGTGGAGAGTGAGCAGAGCGAGTTCTTTGACCTGAATGTTGGTTTGAAACAGGGGTGTGTGATGTCCCCGTGGTTGTTTACTGTATATATGGATGGAGTTATGAAAGAAATACTATCAAGAGCAGTGGATGTTGGTGTATCGCTGAAAAGGGAGGGAATTGAGTGGAAGCTACCTATACTGCTGTTTGCGGATGATACAGTTCTGATGAGTGATAATGAATGGGAGTTGCAGGGTCTGGTAAATGAGTTTGGAACAGTGTGCGAAAAACGGAATTTGAAGGTAAATACGGGGAAGAGCAAGGTTATGGTCTTCGAAAGGGGTGAAGTCACAGAGTGTGAGGTGAAGCTGAACGGTCAGGCTATGGAGATCGTCAACTCTTTTAAGTATCTGGGCAGTGTGTTGAGTAAAGATGGGACTATGGATGAAGAGGTGCGGGAGAGGGTACAACAGGGGAAGAGGGTTGTAGGAACGCTAAAAGCAGTAACAAGAAATAGGGTGGTCAGTATGGAAGTGAAGAAGTCCTTGCATGACAGTGTGGTAATCCCGACACTGACTTACGGAAGCGAAGCATGGACGTTGGTTGAGAGACTCAGACCAAGAGTGAGAGCAGTGGAAATGAATTACTTAAGGAGTGCGTGCGGAGTTACATGGAGGGATAGACAGACTAATGAGGAAGTAAGAAGGAGGTGTGGTGTGGAGGTAGATGTGCTGGAAAGTGTGAAAAGGAACAACTTGAGATGGTTCGGCCATATGGAACGTATGGAAAGCGAGAGAATGACTAAGAGGGTGTACGAGAGCGAGGTGGAGGGACAGAGGGGGAGAGGTAGACCGAATATGAGGTGGAAGGATGGAGTGAGGAACTACATGAACGAAGGCGGTGCTGGTTGGGGGGAGGGGCGTCGACTGACTGGGGACAGAGGTGCATGGGGCGGTTCGTTCGTGGCCACCCCTTCGGGGATCACGGCGACTGGCAATAGATAGATAGATAGATATATATATATATACTGTATATATATGTATATACACAGTATATATATATATATATATATATATATATATATATATATATATATATATATATATACAGTACAGTAAATGGCTGATTTTATTTTTGCATCAAACTAAATGGACATGTTTACATAAAGAAGATCACAAGAGTTCACGAACATTTGTCAACAGGTGTAGGCCTACATACTGTATATCAGAACCCGTCACTGATTTCATTAACGAGAAGTTATAATACTAAATTAAGGTTTGCGATAGGGTTGTGTAATGTCACAATGGCTGTTTAATATAGTTATGGATGGTGTGGTGAGGGAGGTGAACATGAGAACTATGGGAAGAGGATTGGGTTTAGTAGAAAAGCATGGTAGAGATTGGTAGTTGAATCAGTTGCTGTTCGCTGATGACACAGCATTGGTGGCGGATTCTGAGGAGAAACTGCAGCGGGTAGTCAAAGAGTTTGGTGTGGTTTGTGGGAAGAGGAAGCTGAAGGTGAACGTCAATAAAAGTAAAGTAATGGTGTGTAATAGGGGTGATCGTACGGTGAATCTAGATGTGAGGCTGGATGGGGAATTATTGGAACAAGTAGAGTGTTTTAAATGTCTAGGAGAAACGATAAGCATGAATGGAGGTATGGAAATGGAGGTATAACAGAGATTATGTGAAGGAAGGAAAGTTTTCGGAGCAATGGGAAGTATGTGGAAAGTGAGAAATCTCGGAATGAAAGTTAAAAGTGCAATGTATCAAGGAATAGTTGTACCAACACTGATGTATGAGCTGACACATGGGCTCTGAAGGAAAAAGAGAGAAGAAAGCTGGACGTGATGGAGATGAGCTGCTTGAAGAGTATGTGTGGAGTTACTCGTTGAGACAGATTGAGGAATGAAGAGATATGTAGGAGAGTGGGGCAGCAGGAACATTTGTCGGCCAGAATGGACAGAAGGGTGCTGAGCTGGTATGGTCATGTTGAACGAATGGAAGATGAAAGGCTTACAAAAAGAATATGTGAGTCAGATACAAGCGGAGATAGAGGGGTGGTAAGACCCCCATTGAAATGGAGAGACTGTGTAAGACAAGCTTTGGATGATAGAGAAATTACTATAGATCAGGCAAGGAAAGTGGTAATAAACAGGAATGAATGGAGAATGGTTGTGAATAGATGAGTGTAAACGGGTTCATTTGGGAGAGAGGGTCATGTGCCAGTTGGACTAGATAGTAGTCCATCAGGCGACTGGAGCCGGTGGTAATGAAGGGTGCGCCTGGAAGCATGGTGGGCGGGCTTGTGGTGGTGAAGCTTCACTGCGGGTCTGCCTGCGGAAATAGGAGCCTCTCCAGGGATTTGGGAATCTTTTGCTGGGGACCCCCAATAGGCCTGGGTCTCTGGGTATTTATCCTGGGCGACCTAGATGTGTGTGATTTTGTGTTTTGTTTTGTTTTGTTTTTCTGATGTGTTGTGATGTCCCTCTTCGGGCTCTGTCTCGAGTCAGCCAAAAATAGTAAAACTGGTGAAGGTGCCAGAGTATATACATACATACATACATACATAATACAGCAAGCCGTTCCGAGGACCTCACCTTAACTACAATATAGTATTATCTTGGGAGTGAATGGATCCCTGGAAAATGTATTCCGTTAAATCCCACCATTGTCTAGCGGCCAATGTTTACATCTAGCGATATGAATTTAAAGCTATTCTGGACATTTGAACCATATTAGAGCAATATGGTAGCCAAACCCTCATTCCCTTAAAGGGGTACGGAGGATCAGCAAGAAAAGGCTTGCTGATCCCTAAGTGGGAGTAAATTCTGGAGGTGGGATTCCTAGCCCCAACCTTCAGGGGCTACCTGTGCCAAAAAAGTGACGGTCGATGGGGTCGCCACATCCCTGAACCCTTGTACTGCCCTATATATTGCCATAGTGTATTGTACTGTACCGTAGTATACTGTATTGAGCTGTAATGTACAGTACTATAGTGTACTGTGCTGTAGTGGAAACGTAGTGTATTGTACTGTACCGTAGTACACTGTATTGAGCTGTAATGTACAGTACTATAGTGTACTGTGCTGTAGTGTAATGTGGTGGAAACGTAGTGTATTGTACTTTACCGTAGTACACTGTATTGAGCTGTAATGTACAGTACTATAGTGTACTGTGCTGTAGTGGAAACGTAGTGTAGTGTACTGTACCGTAGTATACTGTATTGAGCTGTAATGTACAGTACCGTACTATAGTGTACTGTGCTGTGATGCAATGTAATGGAAACGTAGTGTATTGTACTGTACCGTAGTGCACTGTATTGAGCTGTAATGTACAGTACCGTACTATAGTGTACTGTGCTGTGATGTAATGGAAACGTAGTGTATTGTACTGTACCGTAGTGCACTGTATTGAGCTGTAATGTACAGTACCGTACTATAGTGTACTGTGCTGTGATGCAATGTAATGGAAACGTAGTGTATTGTACTGTACCGTAGTGCACTGTATTGAGCTGTAATGTACAGTACCGTACTATAGTGTACTGTGCTGTGATGCAATGTAATGGAAACGTAGTGTATTGTACTGTACCGTAGTGCACTGTATTGAGCTGTAATGTACAGTACCGTACTATAGTGCACTGTGCTGTGATGCAATGTAATGGAAACGTAGTGTATTGTACTGTACCGTAGTGCACTGTATTGAGCTGTAATGTACAGTACCGTACTATAGTGTAATGTGCTGTGATGCAATGTAATGGAAACGTAGTGTATTGTACTGTACCGTAGTGCACTGTATTGAGCTGTAATGTACAGTACTATAGTGTATTGTGTTGTAGTGTAATGTAGTGGCAACGTAGTGTATTGTACTGTACCGTAGTATACTGTATTGAGCTGTAATGTACAGTACGGTACTATAGTGTATTGTGGTGTAGTGTAATGTAGCGGCAACGTAGTGTATTGTACTGTACCGTAGTATACTGTATTGAGCTGTAATGTACAGTACGGTACTATAGTGTATTGTGCTGTAGTGTAATGTAGTGGCACCGTAGTGTATTGTACTGCACCGTAGTATACTGTATTGAGCTGTAATGTACAGTACGGTACTATAGTGTATTGTGGTGTAGTGTAATGTAGTGGCAACGTAGTGTATTGTACTGTACCGTAGTATACTGTATTGAGCTGTAATGTACAGTACGGTACTATAGTGTATTGTGTTGTAGTGTAATGTAGTGGCAACGTAGTGTATTGTACTGTACCGTAGTATACTGTATTGAGCCTCTGAAGTACCGGTACTATTTTAACTTACTAATTAACTAGAAAATTAATAGAGTACAACATGTTTGCAGGATAAATGGCAAATAGATACACAGTTCGGTAGTTGAGGTTAGACAATTATATAACATAATGAAGCATAGTTAATGGTAACGTTTCGACTATATATTTGTGCAGATTACATTACAAATATGTGTCTGTGAATCTCTGAACAGTGACACACATACGGTACCTCAATATATATATTATTTGTAACTCAGTTTGCAATATATGATAAATACTCAATTGATGGAATATGATCGAAGGGCATAGTACCTCATCATATATAGTAGAGCGTTACTATTGTCATAAAGTGTATGTAATCAATACAAATTTATTCATCATATCACACAAAAGAATTCAAAACAAAAAAATAGCTACCAGTACCCTAATTGTTGATAAACACACACACACACACACACACACACACACACACACACACACACACACAAACACACATACAAACAGTCACTTGTATTCCCCTTGGCGTTTAGGTACGCTAATAGATCAAAGGCTAGCAGCAGGACTGTGACAATGCAGGTAAATAGCAGTACAACCATATAATATATATAATATATAATATATGCCGGAAACATATTATGTTTCCGGCAACAGTCACAAACGGCACGTATATCGTACATATATGAGAACCTTAGTGTACAATCGCGCTAATAAATGATGTCTCGTCACCAAGTATGTTTTGATCAATAATTGCCATCAGCAATATCTAAGCTTCATTTTTTCATATCGAGTAAAATATACAAACATGTTCCTACACTTACCCACCCTTTTCAACATCTGACAGACATTAATACAGCCCAGAGCAAGACAAACGTAATGACAGCTGGGACATGACTTATCAGCGCCGCCACCATACGTAATGTCCTAAGCGCCACCTCGACCGTGACAATATTTTGTTACCCAAAACTGAACAAATTTATCTCGAAGGGGTGTCTTGGGGGTATATGTTTATGGGTTAATGAAATAATAGATATACAGGGTGTCCCGCGAGTTTTGTAAAATACTTCCAGAGATGAAAGATTAAATAATTCTAATTAAAAAATGTTAAATACACATAGGCATTTTGGGGCATTGTTTTGTAGTTATGGACCCTTAAAGTCGACATTTTGGTGTTTTTTGTAATTTCTAACCCTGTTTTTCTTCAATAAGATGAGGATAGGAAAAAAACTATAAAGTGTATTATGAAGCATGATATCAATACTGCAAACTAACACCAACAACTTCCCTACATCGTACTTCATATTCCCTTGACATGGAGTTGAATATTACAAGAAACCAACAAAACTTTATTTTACGCTCATCATCACGGACAGAAGAAATGAGCTACAGAGGATTTGTTGGTGTTTTCATTAAGTATTGATACCATGCACCATCATAAAGTATTTAACGTTATCGCTATTCATTTTTATTACTCGGAAAATGGGTTTAAACTGACAGAAAACACCAAATAAATCCTCTGTAGCTCCTTTCTTCTTTCCGCGATGATGAGCTTAAAATTGTTTTTTTTTCCTATCCTCATCTTATTGAAGAAAAACATGGTTAGATATTACATAAAACACCAAAATGCCGACTTTAAAGTTCCATAACTACAAAACAATGCCCCCAAAAGCCTATAAGTATATAGCAGTTTTTACTTAGAATGACTTAATGTTTCATCTCTGGAAGTATTTTACAAAACTGTACACCCTGTATTATACCTTCATCAAGCTTAAAAAAAATACCCCAACGAACCCCCTTTTAGATGAATGTGTACATTTTTCGGTAAAACAAAGTCACGGCCGAGGTGGCGTTTAGGACATTGGGTTACTAAGGCCCTCATATAATATATAATATATAACCCCTTCTGTACCGGCGACGTATTATTAATTTTATTGTAGCTCTATTTAGACGAGTATGTGAAGTTTAAGAAGAATCTGTGGTAGTGAAAGAAGTTAAGTGAGATAGTTCGAAGCCTGTTCGTAGACTGAATAAAATCGCCTAATAGTTGCCAGAATATAATGAGAATGATGTCACTCGTACTGAATGGGTTAATGGTATAATTATTATAGTTTATAGGAGTATAATTTGCCCATGTATTGTTGGATTATAGTTCAGCAGCAAATCAAACCAAAATATGAAACGTAACACTAATTTGTATTAAACTCTTCTGTAGCCATACCATGTTTGTAACATACCGTAATTCTGGCTACTATTAGACGATTTTATTCAGCTTAAAATAGGCCTCCAGCCATTAACAGCCTTCGAACTATCATACTTGACCCTTTTACTACCCATTTTAGTTGAATAACATCGTCTAATAATAGCCAGAACAAAGTTAGAAAGACGTCGCCGGTATAGAAGGGGTTAAACTGGGAGAGTCTGAGAAGTGACCTAACGAAGGACAAATGTTGACTTGTACACAAAACACTCGAACTGAACAGATTTAGACAATTGTCGAGGGAAAGTTTTGAAGTATGTGGAATCTTCGTAAATACTCCAACACACTTGGATACAAACTTGGGTCCAGGATTGTTAAGGGGGGATGGGCGTATATATTTGCTCAGTTACGTAGGGGGCAGGGGGCTAGGAATCCTCCTCCCCTTGTATAATTCCTTACTCGACTAGACAGAGAAACGGGCGAAGGCACGCGAAAGTGGTCCCGGACCCTGATAATAGGAACTTTAAATGTTGTTTCTGTTCGGGCTCTGTCTCGTGTCGGCCACCCCCAGCAATGGGGTATGTGCCTGAGTATATACATACATACATACGTATTTGTTTATATATTTATTTATATGTTTTCGTTTCCTCCCTAGACCTCCATTAAGCTTTAACCCCCTCCCCCCCTACCCTCCCCCCACAAGACCCTCCAAGATAAATTAAAAACAAATTCGGCCAAAGGCCGATTCCCTATATATTACAGGCTCGCTGTCGCTTGCCAGGGAAATATCGACACCTAACTGAAACGAAAAGTCTTAGTATTGACAAAGACATGGGGAAAAAGGTCTTAAAATCGCCAAACTAATAGGCCAAACGTCCTAAAATCTGAACACTAATGGGGCTAAACATGCAGAAGAAGGGGGACCAGAAAAACGACTCATCTCCCCTGAAAAATTCAGCCAGCCTTTACTACAAAAAGGGTAGGGAGGATCAGCAAGATACACAAGAAAGGAAAAAGAGTTAACAGGAGAAGCACACGTATAAAAGTTCGCCCACGAAATATATTGTGCGAGCGAGAGAGAGAGAGAGAGAGAGAGAGAGAGAGAGTAGTAAACTGTTAGTGTGCAGCTGGAGGGAACAGTGTAAGAGAATTACCTCGCCCCTGTTCGTCTTAATTTTCGTCAGGGCTGCAGCGGGCCATAGTAGTGTGTGTATGTCTGTGTGTGTGTGTGTGTGTGTGTGTGTCTGTGTGAGTGTGTGTGTATGTGTGAGTGTGTGCTATAAATATTCATCTCTCCTTTACTATCTACAAACATATAAAACATAGATGAAAAAGCTAAATTCTACAATCGTGTTAACAAATTAAACATGTCAATGTGGGTTCATCATGAGGCCTCTCCTGGTGTGATTACACATACAAACTATCTAGTGTTTTGCGGCTACGGAGGTCTATATATCTATATCCTTTATGTGCTGACAATGTACACGATACGAGCTGAACATTTTGATTATTTAGTGATGGTGAAAGGCTGGTTTTTGTTGTTGTTGTTGTTGTTGTTCCCCAGGCTGCCTGGCCGAACAGCCCCAAGGTCTCGAGCAAGGCCAAGGCCATAAACGAGCGCCCCCACAAAATCCTCCCTGCTTACCACTAACAAAGCCTGGGTGACCGAAGCCACTCCAAGGCAGGGAGCTGAGGAGGGTGCGGAAATGCCCGGGAAACCAAAGCCCCACCCAAGGCCCTGTGCCCCTCAGCAATTATGAAGGGAAAGTTGAGGGGCAAGGGAAAAGTGTGACGCTTTGGCTCCGAATCTGCCAACTTCTAGGTTGGCAGTAGGGAGGTCAATCCACGGAAAAGACGCCGCCACTTGAGATCTAGAAGATATATAAGTAAAAGGAACAGTCAGAGTAAGCTATGGGTATGGCAGAAATCGCTCAGTTCTCACTCGGATAGACCAGCCCATCACCACATGACTAGAACCCAATCCTCTCAGCAATTATGACACACTTATGTTATTTATCCTGTTATGACACAATTTTTCTCGTAATTCCTGTTATGACACAATTTATCCTGTTATTTATTTATTTTTTGTTTTGTTTAAGAGACAATGAACGGAGGAAGGAAAAACACAGATAAAACAAAAAGGTCCATGTGCCTAAAGGCATCCTCCATTCATAAAATGTTTGTAACAACTGGATTTAAACATTTGCAGATTGTAAGTTTGTGGAAAGCAATTCGAGGGAAGTGAATTCCAAAGAGTAGTAGCTCTGGGGATAAATGAATTCTGATAAGCGGAAGTTCTGCATTGTGGAGGAGAAAGTGTAAATTCATGGGCGCTCTCAGCTGCCCTAGTTCTACGGGGAAAGATGTGGAGAGGCGGCACAATTGAAGCAAGTTCCTCGGAACAATTGCTGTGAAAATATCTGTAGAATAATGCAAGGGATGCAACGTTTCTTCGTATGGATAATGTAGGAAGGTCCTGTGTGATTGCAGGGTTATTGATTAATCTAATAGCTTTATTTTGAATTTTGTCCAACTGCCTCAATGCAACCACTCCACTTCCACCCCACAGAGGTTAACAGTAATCCATCTGAGAACGCACATGACTTTTATATATTACGGCCAACTGCTCGTCAGTGAAGAATTCACGAACTCTGTACAGGAGTCCCAGTTTTTTAGAGGCATTCTTAGCAATGCTTCTAACATAATGTGTCCAGCTCAAGTTAGTAGTTAATGTTACACCGAGAATGTCAATACTAGGGGAAGTGGGAATATTTACATCATTAAAAAATATATGGGAGTCACTGAGATTCTGTCGGTTAGAAAATTGAATGTACTTGGTTTTCTGTGCATTAAAGGAAATTAGATTCTTTTGTCCCCATTCATTAATTCTAGAAAGGTCCTGGTTCAGAGAAATTGCAGTGTTTATTTTTGAATTTATAAGATCGGGTTGGGTGAAAGAATTGGTAAATGTGAAGGAACTGTGGAGTGTTGAGTCATCTGCGTAGGAATGTATTGGATTATGAGTGGTAGATATGAGATCATTGATATGATTGAGGAACAGAGTTGGGGCCAAAACTGATCCCTGGGGAACACCAGCATTTATTGAGTGAAATTGAGAATAAAGGCCATCTACCATTACACGTATTTTTCTGTTATGAAGATAAGAAGAAATTAGTGGAACTAATGATGCAAGGCCGTAGTGTGACATCTTCGACAATATGGATTGATGCCAGACTCTATCAAATGCCTTTGATAATATTATATTATCCAGTGCTATTGTATGTGTTTCACCATGTTGGTCTGTAGCTTGGTTGATTTGATGAGTAAGAAGGCAAAGAATGTCTGCAGTTGATCGACATCGTCTAAAACCATATTGCCTATCAATGATTAATTTATTATTCTCAAGATGCTTAATTATGTGATTATTTAATATAATTTCAAAGACTTTACCAAGAGTGGAAGTTATAGCTATTGGTCTGTAGTTTGATGGATCTGAAGAGGCACCTTTTTTAGGAACTGGATGGATGTTTGCTTCTTTCCAGGGTACTGGGAAGCATGAGGTATGAGTACACAGACGGAAAATTTTTGCCAATACAGGAGCGAGCACCAAGGAGCAATTCTTAAGTACTATTGGAGGAATTTCATCTGGACCAGGAGCCTTATCTACTGAGAGATTCTGCAAAATAGTTTGGACATGTCTGGTGTGGATCTTAAGTGAGGGAATTTCAGGCGAATTAAAATTAAGTACAGGGACATCTTGATTTATTTCATCTAAGGTTGAGTTGGTGGAGAAAATATCAGCAAGAAGGTTAGCTTTACCTCGTGGGTCACTTACAAGATGACACAATTATGACACACTTACAGTATGTTATTTATCCTGTTATGACACAATTTCTCCCGTAATTCCTGCTGAGCTTCTCCCTGGAACTTGGGTACACACTTGAGAATGATAATTTGAGGAAGTTAGATGGATTATACTGTAATGTGGAAAGTTGGAATTGGATTCCGTGCAAAAGTATTCAAATATAAATTGATTAAGGGAAATGGGCTTATTTATTTGCTTAGAATTCATTTTTTTAAATGTATTATTAGTTTCCTCCCTATACCTCAATCAATCTGTGAAAAAAACCTTAGACCCCCCTTTAAGATAAATATGTACATATTTCTTTAGAAAAAATTCCCGGATAAAGGCCGGTTACTCATAAAATTACAGGCTCGCATTCGCTCGCCAGGAAAAAAACAACACCTAATTGGAACGAAAGGTCTTAATATTGACAAAGAAATGGGGCGTACAGTCTTAAAATCGCCAAACTAATGGGAACAACGTCTTAAACATCTAAAAACTAATGGGGCTAAACATGGGGGAAAAACGGTGTCCAGAAAAAACGACCCATCCCCTCTTAATGAGCACACCTTGCCGGCCAATATCCTCCCAGCCAGCCGCTCGCCCAGATGGAACGAGCATGATTACAGGCACATTATATCAGTCACTTTGCTTAAGGGGGAGGGGGGGGGGACATGGGTAAATTTTCTGGTCCCCCTTCTCTCATGTTTATCCCCATTAGTTTTCAGATTTTAAGATGTTTGTCCCATTAGCTTATGATTTTAAGACCTTTCGCCCCATTTCTTTGTCAATATTAAGACCTGTGCCCTTTAGGCGTATTTTTTTCTGGCGAGCGATAGCGAGCCTGTAATTGTGGAGGAACCGGCCTTTGGCCGTGACATTTTTCTAGCGAAATACGTACAAATTAATCTCAATGGAGGATCTAATGGATGTTTTTTAAAGTTTGATGGAGGTCATGGGAGGATACTAAAAAATAAATTATATAAACAGACCTCCAAAAATAACCACTGTCCCCTTAAACAAGACCTTAAATTAGACACACTTGCAACAAGAACACACATTCACACACAACAAATGCTTACCCCCTAGGGGTAAGGGGGCCTCCATCTTATGGTGGAGGAAAAAAACAATATGCCCCACGCGTCCTACTGCGTGTCGTACAAGGCGACTAATAGGGGGAATGGGGGTAAATTGTAGGCACCAATCGAACAGGGCTATACCCAGGAGAGGCTGTGGGCATTTGATAAGGAATCGCTGGAACTCCTGTTTCATTTGCTTGGCCTCTCTTACTGATTCCCTTTGTGCCTCACTTACACTGAGAGTAGTCCACCATGCTCTCACAAATCCCTCCTCCTCCTATCTACTTCACTACACTTAACATGCACACCACACTTCCTCCTTCATAATTATTAAAAACAAAAACATTATGAACACAGGCCCAGCCTCGGAGTCCCCAGGGGGGTAGGGGGGACCATAAATACCCCCAAACATGCTCGACCTTCCCCTGACGACCCCTCTAAATACTCTGGACCACGGCCTGTCACTCTTACTATCAACTTTTGCAATATTTGCGTCCTTTCCTCTAATTTTCACTCTATCGAACAGCATCTCTCCTCCTCCAAACCTGATCTTCTTTTCCTCACCGAAACCCAGGGGTCTGAAGCAACTGCCAGCAGCCCCTTCTCTGTATCCTCCTACTTTCTCTATCCTAGTTTCAAATCCAGAGGCGGATGTTGTGCATACGTGCACAACAAACTCACTTGCTCTCGTGTTCCCGATTTAGACTCCTCTGAATTCTCAACTTTATGGCTCAAACTATCCTGTCATCCTCATACTAAATATTTCTGTGCTGTCTATCTTTCCCCTAACTCTTCCGACTTTCCCAAATTCTTCGACTATCTAAACTCTAAAGTGGAACACATTCTATCTATCTCTCCCTTCTCTGAAATCTCCATCTTAGGAGATTTCAATGTTCACCACCGCCAATGGCTCTCCTCTCACTCTACTGACCAAGCTGGTGAACAAGCCTACGTCTTTTCTATCATAAATGACCTAGAGCAGCTGGTCTAGCAACCCACCCGTATCCCGGATTGCTTCGGAGATCGGCCAACATTCTTGACTTATTTCTGACTTCTAACCCTTCTTCTTATACTGTCAATCTTTTCTCTCCTTTGGGCTCCTGCGACCATAAACTTATCTCCGTCACCTGTCCTATCTCTTCAGTACGGCCATCCGATCCTACCAGCCGGCGGCGCTTGTGGCACTTAGGCGCTGCCGACGGGGAGGCTCTCCGGCAGTACATCTTTGATTTCCCATGGAATGACTTCTGCTTTCCGGCCTTTGGCCGGAACATTTTTCTACCGAAAAATTAACAAATTAATCTAGAAGGCAGATCTAATGGATTTTTTTTTTTTTTTTTTTTTTTTTTTTATGGAGATCTAGGAAAATAGAAAAATAGAAAATAGAAAAATCATGAATACATGCAAAAAATCGCCCAAAAAGTTAACCCCCTTAAAGTACTTACAGTAGGATCAAGGACAAAATATATAAACACACATAGGATGGATTACAAACCGATAGAGGGAAACATAATTGCTGACTTGCGAGTTTCGTTCTATAAGGAAGTTGGAGTTGTAGACATCGATATTTAGCAGAATTACCAGCTAAAATATGGTTATAGTTCATAATTATAGGCTAAATACATAAAACCCAATTCAACATACCATTTATCCATCAGACACGTCCCGGTACATTATTATTGCATTTCTGTTTAATATCGATGTTCACGGCTCCAACTTCCTTATAGAACAAAACTCGCAAGTGGTCAATTGAAAGAATGTGTAGGCTAATTTATCCTCAACACTGGTCTGGCAGCTTATGAGGTAAACATTTAATATTTTGCTGTTATTTAAATTCATCTATCACCAGTCTAGTTTCCGATACCAGCACAAACTATTCCAGAAATGTTGCCAGAAAAATGTTGATCATCGAATGTTGACTATAAAATCTCTCTTGCAATACCGGCTTTACACTCGGCTAAACCGACCAGTTTGTGTGTGTGTGTGTGTGTGTGTGTGTGTGTGTGTGTGTGTGTGTGTGTGTGTGTGTGTGTGTGTGTGTGTGTGTGTGTGTGTGTGTTAGAAGGAGAGATAATTCAGAAATGTGTGAGAGTAATATAATGTGCAGGAGCAACCTGGTATATATTTTCACGGGCTCATAATTACATTGACCGAAGAAAGAAGAAGGAAAAACAGAGAAGGAGAAAGGGAACGCAATTATTTAAAGGGCAGGTACTTGCTTTTTTTGGACCCCTTCTCCCACATGTTTAGCTCCATTAGTTTTGAGATTTAAAGACGTTCAGCCCATTAGTTTGGCGATTTTAACACCTTTCGCCCCAATTAGTTGTCAAGTTTATGACCTTTCGTGCAATTTAGGTGTCGATTATTCCCTGGCGAGCGATAGCGAGCCTGTAAATTTAAGAGAAACCAGGCCGGCACATTTTTCTACCGAAAATGTTTACAAATTTATCTCAAAGCGGGGTCCTGAGGTTGTTTTTTAAAAGTTTGATGGAGGTCTAAGAAGGAATCTTAGAATAAAAACAAAAACAAAAAAAACGAGCAAAATATGAACCATACCCCCTTAAATGAATTGAGAGAACGTTACACGGAGGGATTACCTTCAGATATGTTAATGCGTGTGCTAGAAGTTTTTCAAAAGCTGGATAAAGTTATATATAATCTAACCCAAAGGAACGTAGCAGTAATTAGTGTAATAGCAAAAACGGCTTACTATTTTTACTCCAGCCCTTACAACATTTAGAAGAGAAGATTTCCAAGGTACACTTCGCTATTTCTTGTTTATTTTATAATGTTTTTATTAAAAACATTTCTGAAGGCGCTATTAGTGTGATAAAGCGGGTGTTAAACAAATGTGTATGAATGCGAACTTTTTACTATTAATCTAATTAATACTTTAATATATATTTTGTATACAGGCTCACAGTAATATATTTTGTATACAGGCTCACAGTAATATATATTGTATACAGGCTCACAGTAATATATATTGTATACAGGCTCACAGTAATATATTTTGTATACAGGCTCACAGTAATATATTTTGTATACAGGCTCACAGTAATATATTTTGTATACAGGCTCACAGTAATATATTTTGTATACAGGCTCACAGTAATATATATTTTGTATACAGGCTCACAGTAATATATTTTGTATACAGGCTCACAGTAATATATTATATATACAGGCTCACAGTAATATATTTTGTATACAGGCTCACAGTAATATATATTTTGTATACAGGCTCACAGTAATATATTTTGTATACAGGCTCACAGTAATATATTTTGTATACAGGCTCACAGTAATATATTTTGTATACAGGCTCACAGTAATATATTTTGTATACAGGCTCACAGTAATATATATTTTGTATACAGGCTCACAGTAATATATATTTTGTATACAGGCTCACAGTAATTTATTTTGCAACTTGTAAATAAAACTCTATAAAACACTGTGGACCATAAAACATAATCATAGTATTATCAACGATATTGATCCGGTCATATTTCTTGGGCAAATACAGTCAGTCGGGCATTCATGGCGAAATATTTAAAATGCGACAATAAATGCTTGGACCGTGTGGTACTCTACAACATTTCTAAAAAATGTGTTCTATAAGTTGACTACTGGTGTAATTTGAGTTATCTATTGTGAGATACCTATCTTCTGTGGTAGACAGTATTTGGAGTACAATGATAGGCTATCTGTAACAAGTGTCACCTAATTTTGTCAAAATGTTGACTTGACCAGAAACGAAAATATCTTTGCACTGTTATTCCTTAACAATGTTTTGTTTTCTATGTTATTAATTTAAATCCAACACCAAACACCTCCTAACGAAATTAATGAAAGCACTTGATCCACCGGGATTCGAACCTGGTTTACCAAACACAGATTTTAAACACTCTAACCATTACACCATCCCACTAGCTCAATTTAATAATGTGGATATATTTAAGTCACAAGTTCACAGCTTAAATTGCAAGTGATGAGAAAACAACAACTTCAGCACCGTTCGTGTTTTCCAGCACACACACACACACAATATGTGTTTCAGCCAGACCACCTTTACAGATTTTAAGATGTTTGCCCGCAGCCCCATTAGTTTGTCGATTTTAAGGCATTCCGCCCCATTTCCTTGTCAATATTAAGACCTTTCGTGCTATTTAGGTGTCAATCTTTTTCCTGGCGAACGAAAGTGACCCTGTAATATTGGAAGATTCGGCCTTCGGCCAGGAAATGTTTCTATCGAAAAATGTACAAATTTATCTTGAAGGGGGGTCTAGGGGTGTTTTTCTAAGCTTGATAGAGGTCTAGAGATAACACTGAGAAATAAAGGAATACATTAATTATTAGAATAAAAAAAACGATCCAAAAAAAAACGGTCCGTCTCCCCTTAATTAGTTTCTCCTGCAATGTGCTGCCCACTCATTTACTATATTTATCTATGTCTGGGATTTGTCTCTTAATTGTTATCTTTCCATCCTTCATGCCTTTTTATCATGGTATTTCTGTTGTCTCCGGTTATTCATTTATATTTATTTGCCTTTTTTCTCCTGTCATTATTATTATTTATTATCATTATTCTTTCGGTTATTCATTTATATTTATTTACCACTTTTTCTCATGTCATTATTATTTATTATTATTCTTTCGGTTATTCATGTAGCCTTTTATTTATTTACCTTTGTCCATTCCTCCTGGCTATACCTTCTGCTTCTTCTGACCGATAAATGCATATCAAATTGAGCATGAAATTGTGTTCCCTTCTTCCTTTTGCTGCATATATTTTCTCCCACAAATGTAAAATACAATACCGGTACTGCTTGAAAACCATACACATATAAACAAATCTATCTATCTATCTATCTATATGCTCAGGCCCAATCCCCATTTTGGGGGTAGCCGACTCAAGACAGAGCAAGAACAGGGAAAACACAAAAACAACATAAAACAAAAAATAAACACAGATAAAAAACACAAACTCTCACACATCCAGGTCACCCAGGAGAAGACCCAGAGACCAGGGTTACCAAGGTCGCTCCAGCACTCCCCCGGCCCCTGACCACCCGGAGAGGTTCCGATCTCGGCAGGCAGACATGCAGCGGAGCCAAAGCCACAAGCCCTCCCACCACACTTCCAGGCACACCCTTCATATTAATCGTCCCCCCGGGCCAGGCGCCTGATGGACTATTATCTAGTCGAACTTGCGCCCGACCCCTTACTCCAAATAAAAAGAAAAATATATAAAATCATGCATAAGTGCGCGGAATTTTGGTGTGAGTACCCTAGGTTCGAGTCCTTGGAGCGCCACATGTATTTGTTGATTTAATTAATTGAGTTTAGAAGGGAAGTTGGTTGGTGAAAAAATATAATATATAACAAAATAAATAAATAAAAACCTGCCGCCACTGGTACATTGTTTGTGGTATGGTCGGCCCAGTGAGAGCAAACTGTTGGTTGTTGAGAATAAAGTCCAGAGAGCTACGGTATGTGAGGCGGTAGACACTAATTGCTATCAGAGGGAGACATTATGGCAACACTGACAGGGAGAGGGAGGGGGGGGGCGGGGGGGTAGTTGACTATATACAGTATATATTTCATATATTTATTATTTTGTTTTCGTTTCCTCACTAGACCTCCATCAAGCTTTAATAAACCCCCCTAGACCTCCTGTAAAGATACATTTGTACATTTTTCGGTAGAAAATGTCCCAGCCGAAGGCCGGTTCCTTCAAGAAATATAGGCTCGCTATCGCTCGCCAGGAAAAAATCGACACCTAAATGGTACTAAGGGTCCTAATATTGACAAAGAAATGGGGTGAAAGGTCATAAAATCCCCAAACTAATGGAACCAACGTCTTAAAATCTCAAAACTAGTGGGGCTAAACATTAGGGAGAAGGGGGTCCAGACAAACGGCTGTCTCCCCTTAAAATGTTAAAATGTATGGCTGTTCTGTTCCATGTGAATAAAGTCCAGAGAGCTATGTGAGGCGGGAGACACTAATTGTTGTCAGAGGGAGACATTATAGCAACACTGACAGGGAGAGGGAAGGAGGGGGGGGGTAGTTGCGTCCTCTATGGGGGGAGTTACGGTACCCTTGTTGGTTGTTGGTTATTGTTCCCCGGGCTGCCTGGCCGAACAGCCCCAAGGTCCCGAGCAAGGCCAAGGCCATAGAGCGCCCCCACAAAACCCTCCCTGCTTACCACCAACAAAACCCAGGTGACCGAAGCTACTCTAAGGCAGGGAGCTGAGGAGGGCGCGGAAACGCCCGGGAAACCAAAGCCCCACCCAAGGCCCTGTGCCCCTCAGCAATTATGAAGGGAAAGTTGAGGGGCAAGGGAAAAATGTGACGCTTTGGCTCCCAATCTGCCAACTTTTAGGTTGGCAGTAGGGAGGTCGATCCACGGAAAAGACGCCGTCACTTGAGATCTAGAAGATATATAAGTAAAAGGAACAGTCAGAGTAAGCTATGGGTATGGCAGAGATCGCTCAGCTCTCACTCTCATAGACCAGCCCATCACCACATGACTAGAACCCAATCCTCTCAGCATCAGCTAGGAAAGGCCCTAGAAAGCCGCCTTTGGCGGGGGGATAGCTCCCCTACTTCAACTCCTTTCGGAGTTGGGCACCCGCCCAACGGTACCCTTGTTGTTGTAGTCGCCATGTTGCAGAGTTTGTAACAAGGCTATGTTCCTCAATATGGTTGTAACCATTATGTAACATGACGGGCCTAACGTAAGGCAGAGGATTGACTAATGTTCAATACCGGTACCATAAAAATGTAATACACATAGGCCTAGTACAACTTGGCATCTACTGCAACAATGTTAAAATGTATGTTTATTTAAAAAAAATTAACTTACGATATTCGAATGTATGTTTATTACAAAGATCATTACCGTACTGTTACAATGTTAAAATGTGTGGCTGTTCTGGGCTATATAATACATCATTACAAGCAATTAGTTGTACTTATGATGCAAAGTTAAATTTTCCATTAGTGAAAATATAAACAAAGTTCTTGAATGAAATATTGGTACTGATAATGTATTTCAAAGCCATGAGTTTTCATGAAAAATTAATTGTTCTATTAAGCAAAGATTCTGGTAGTTATATATGTGTGTTTTGGTAAATATAATTGTGTAGTTTTCCGACTACCGGTAATTAAATAATATCAGTAAAGGTTAGGTGCAATATGTAACAGCATATACTGTACGTGTTTAGATGTTGCTATGCCGGTACTATAGTTTATTCGCTGTAAGTAGGCGAGAAATCATGACCTCAAACCTCTCAAAAATGACTAGAGTAATCGAGCTAATATTTCTACTATTTGGGAAGATTCAGTCAAGCAATAGATGTGGAAATTTACAGCCAATTTACTCTCGCCCTTTTTAAGTTACAGAGGATAGAAGTTAAGATCACTCGCCTACTTATAATGAATAGACTATAGTGATTCTACAGCCAGGAAGGAATGTTGCAATACTGCCATAACACAACTTGTTAACCTACCTACTGAGAGCCTTTGACCTATTTGCATGACTAAGGGTCGAGGTGTGTGTGTGTGTGTTTGGTGTGTGTGTGTGTGTGTGTGTGTGTGTGTGTGTGTGTGTGTGTGTGTGTGTGTGTGTGTGTGTGTGTGTGTGTGTGTGTGTGTGTGTGTGTGTGTGTGTGTGTGTGTGTGTGTGGTGTGTGTGGTGTGGTGTGGTGTGTGTGTGTGTGTGTGTGTGTGCGCCGAAATGCCAATCTATTTCTATCAGTAAAATATATCTTATACACGAAAGTTAAAAAATAATCCTTACCGGTAACTCTTTCACTTAATAATATATATCGGAAATTTTCGAACCCAAAAACCTCAACAGTTTGAAAGCACCTGAAAGTTGCCATATACAGTAATACCATATTTTACTTTGCACTGAATCACATTTTTGCATACAAAAATTGTGTTGGTAGTCTCCTAGTATTGATAGTGAGAAAGCTAGCAGGAGAAAATATACCAGTATAGTTTTAATCCTCGAGCAAACTAGTAAACTAATAATAATAATAATAATAATAATAATAATAATAATGTTCAGGTTACTTACCGGTACTGTATATACCGCCATTTATCTCTATAGTCCTCGCTCAGAGATTCAATAGCGCTCGACCAAAGAATATTACCAGACACTATTACCCATTTCCTTGCTCAAGAGAAACGGTACCGGCTACCAGTGTATGCTAAAAACCTTCATGCCTGAGCATAGGAGGCCGAGACGTTCTCCACTACACTACCGAGCCGGTACAGCCTTGGTAATATTTATTCTGGCCACTAAACATTCTACGATCTTGACTACGTCGACACCATAGCCTACCTTGCGAACCTCTTAGGACTATACAACAAAGTACCGGGTATTGACTTTTACTATTGTGGTCCGTACCGTAGCCTATATCTATTGTGGTCCGTACCGTAGCCTATATCTATTGTGGTCCGTACCGTAGCCTATATCTATTGTGGTCCGTACCGTAGCCTATATATATTGTGGTCCGTACCGTAGCCTATATCTATTGTGGTCCGTACCGTAGCCTATATCTATTGTGGTCCGTACCGTAGCCTATATCTATTGTGGTCCGTACCGTAGCCTATATCTATTGTGGTCAGTACCGTAGCCTATATCTATTGTGGTCCGTACCGTAGCCTATATCTATAACATACAGTAGCAATATCTACAGCTCTTTCCAATGTCAATAATTAAAATATTATATATATTGTAACATATTATCAAATACCGGTACCGGTATATGATTCTTCCAAACTGATTACAGTCATTTGGCTAATATAATATTACCGCCCAAAGCCATTGTATCCACACATGAATTATTGTACCATGACATAAATATTTAATTCAGTGCAACTTTATATATATATATATATATATATATATATATATATATATATATATTTTCTTTAATACATACGAGGTTGAAAGAAATGGCAATATCTGCGTTGGAAATTTTATTATTCAAAGTTTCCAGGTCTCTGATGAGTTTTCGCTGGGTGGCAGGAAGTAGATGAAGGAGATGAGCAAAATTCATGGTGGTACAGGGTTACATTAAAGTACATGAAGATACAGGATATACGACGCGTTTCACTGGACAACCAGCATTATCAAGTAAGGAAGGAATGATATAAAAGGTAAACAGGAAGGGTATATAGAGGGTGGAGGATCAGAGGAGGCGGAAAACAGGGGGCAAAAGTCTGCTATTGGTGGAAGGGTAAACTAGGAGAGAGAAAGGGGGTAACCGCTTCACGCATGCGCACTGGATGCGGGATGGTGGTCAGTAGGTGGGGTCGAAGCTGATTGGCTGCGTGTCGAGGGGCGTGGCCTAAGTTGTGTGACGCCTGCAGAAGACGAAGCTGAAGGAGGTAGCGCGGGGGGCTGCGTCAAGGGCACCGGGGGGCGAGGAGGGGTATTAGGTCCTGTAGGGTAGTGCCTTTTGGCAGAAGGAAGGATCTGAAGGTCCAGAGTTTGGTTGTTGATGTTGGGATGTAAGGCTTGGATATATAAAGCTTCGAGTATAGGTAATCTCCTTGGGTCACTTTCTTTATCGAGTATGGTGGTGTGTTTCTCTAACTCGTTGCGTGTGAGGTGAGGGTGGTTAGGGGTGAGATAGTGGTCTTTGATGGCAGACTTTTGCCCCCTGTTTTCCGCCTCCTCTGATCCTCCACCCTCTATATATACCCTTCCTGTTTACCTTTTATATCATTCCTTCCTTACTTGATAATGCTGGTTGTCCAGTGAAACGCGTCGTATATCCTGTATCTTCATGTACTTTAATGTAACCCTGTACCACCATGAATTTTGCTCATCTCCTTCATCTACTTCCTGCCACCCAGCGAAAACTCATCAGAGACCTGGAAACTTTGAATAATAAAATTTCCAACGCAGAAATTGCCATTTCTTTCAACCTCGTATGTATTAAAGAAAATTTATTACCTGGCTTTACCAACATATATATATATGTATATATATATGTATATATATATATATATATATATATATATATATATATATATATATATATATATATATATATATATATATATACTGTATATATATATATATATATATATATACAGTATGGTACCCGGTACAGTATATATACACACACAGTATATCGGATTTTAAAGAAAATGTGTGATATTCCAGCGGGCTCCCGGCAACACACTGCCCTCCTATGGTATTATCCCCCTCACTCACCACTTTTGTTTCACCAATACCATGTCCTCCTATAACAGACCATAACTTGACTCCTACACACCCAGCAAACGACCCTATCCAGCCATCAGTAACTCCCATACGTCAGACAGGAACATTGGACCTTATATTTTTTGCAAGGTTACCGTATCGTGTAATTAACAAAAGTAAAACTATTATGTTACGGTACGTTATTCAATATTATATTTGTAACATTTATAATTTTGCTGTATGCATACTGTAGTTATTATACTTATAAGTATACGTATTACGTAATCAATATACGCCTTAATGGGTCCACAGAATAATCGGTGCACGTAATGCGATACTAATTTGTGCTAATGAACAAAACAGAAGAACTTAAAATTTAGTATTTAGTAATATGAAAATAAACAAATATATACACCATTGTGTATACACGTGTGTGGCATCAACGTTATTCACATTTCCATTCTAATAAAACCAAATATCATCTTTCAATATTTCAACAAAGCATAATTTGATATACTGTATTTAATGTATAATAATCAGCGACATGTAGTATAAGTTAATATTTGTAATAATTAGTATTTGGCATTTTCAAACTAAAGGGAGGTCAGACGGTATTGTGCAGCATAATTTACTGGTTCGGCTCAATGGTTTAAGGAGGGGGGTTAGTTTGCTCCCTAAACCTCTATCAAGCTTAAAAAAACACCCACAAGACCCCCTTCGATATAAATTTGTAAATTTTTCGGTGGAAAAATGTCCTGGCCGAAGGCCGATTCCTCTTCAAATACAGGCTCGCTATCGCTCGCCAAGAAAAAATCGACACCTAAATGGCACGAAAGGTCTTAATATTGGCAAAGAAATGAGGCAAAAGGTCTGAAAATCGCCAAACAAATGAGGCGAATGTCTTGTAATCTCATAACTAATAGGGCTAAACATGAGGGAGGAGGAGGACTCGAGAAACCAACTGCCTCCCCTTAAACAATTAACAATGCGGTCAATATTCAATGACCACTACAACCATGGTATCCGCGACAACAATACAATACTATATATAATTGTTCTGTATTTACTTGATTCAGACTAACGCTGGTTACCAACTATTCAATAACCTTTAAGGGGGTAGTAGGCTACTCGCTTTTTATGGACCCCCTTCTCCCTCATGTTTAGCATATTAGTGTTGAGGTTTTAAGACGTTCGTTCCGTTAGTTTGGCGATTTAGAGACCTTTCGCCTCATTTTGTTGTCCATATTAAGACCTTTCTTGTCATTTAGGTGTCGATTTTTTCCTGGCGAGCGATAGCGAGCCTCTAATTTTAGATGGAATCGGCCTTCGGTCGGGACATTGTTCTACCCAAAAATGTACACATTTATCTTGAAAAGGAATCTAGGGGGTGCTTCTCTAAGCTTGATGGAGGTTTAGCGAGGACACTCAAAAATATATTTATAAATATATACCGGTAGACCAAAAACCAAGCACTACCCGCTTAGGCCTAATCCGAAATACCAAACGCACTGATTGCAAAATTGCCTTAATTAATTATGCAATCAATTACATTAGAACAAATAAATAACAATCAGAGGCAGAGTTCCAATTAACCCTTTGAGTACCGGTGCCGTCCTTTTAACTGTATTCTGGCTGCTATTAGACGATTTATATTCAGTTTCAAAAGGCGTCCAGAAATTAAGAGGCTTCGAACTATCTCACTTACCCCTTTTTGCTACCACAGATCCTTCTTAAACTGCACAAAATCCTCTAAATATTGCTAGACTAGAATACAAAAAGACGTCACTCTGATAGATTTGTATATAGCACTGTAATTAAGGGGGCTCACCTCGTTTTTTGTTCTCTCTCTCCCTCCCTCTCTTTCTGGGTTGAATCCATTCGGCCCCATTCAGCCAACTGTTTTAAGACGTTTTTCCCCATTCATCAATAATAAATGCACTGAACTATCCAACTCTAGCTCTTTCCAAGCTTTCTGGCATCTAGCCAAAAACCTCTCCAACAATTTTTCTTCTTCGTATTTCCCTTCCCTTTTCCACTCTGATGGCACAACCATCACTTCTTCCTCTGACAAAGCTGAACTCTTCGCTCAAACTGTTGCTAGAAACTCCACCTTGGATGATTCCGGCAATATTCCTCTCTCTCCACCCCCCTCTCTCCTACTTATGCCTAATATCCTAATCTCTTCTAAAGATGTACTATCTACCCTCTCTGGGCTTAATACTAAGAAGGCACGGTCTGGACGGTGTTCCTCCTGTTGTACTAAAAAACTGTGCTTCCGTGCTGACTCCCAGCCTAGGCAAACTCTTTCATCTCTGTCTCTCCTCTAAAGTCTTCCCTTCTTGCTGGAAGTTTGCTCTCATTCAACTTGTCCCAAAGAAGGGTGGCCACTCTCAGCCCTCCAACTATCGTCCAATTGCTCTCATCTCTTGTGTCTCTAAAGTTTTTGAAACTATTCTTGCTTCCAAATTTCTTAAGCATTTCTCTTCTCATAATCTGCTCTCAGATCTTCAGTATGGCTTCCTTAAGGGTCGCTCTACTGGTGATCTTCTTTCATATCTTACTAACTCTTGGTTATCCTCCTTTCGGGACTTCGGTTAGACTTTTTCTGTTGCACTATACATATCAAAGACCTTCGATAGAGTCTGGCACAACTCTTTAATTTCTAAACTACCCTCCTTCGGTTTCTATCCCTCCATCTGTGCCTTTGTCTCTAATTTCCTTTCCGGCCATTCCATAGCTGCGGTTGTGGACGGCCATCGCTCACTTCCTCATTCTATCAACTCTGGTGTTCCTCAGGATTTTGTCATATCTCATATTCTCTTTCTAATTTTCATAAATGATCTTCTCAAATGTACATCCAGTCCCATCCATTCATACGCAGAAGACTCTACCTTACACCACTCAATTAGTTTTCCAGAACGCCCCAGCCAGCAGTCCCTCAAAAACAAACGTAATGAAGCCATAGAACACTTATCTTCTGATCTAGCTACTATTTTCAATTGGGGTAGAGAAAACCTTGTTACATTTAATGCTTCCAAGACCCAATTTCTCCATCTTACTACCCGTCCGGAACCTCCAGAGGACTATCCCTTATTATTCAACAATACAAAAATCAATCCTTCATCTTCTCTCAATATTCTCGGTGTCTCTTTTTCTTCTGCTCTCACTTGGAAGGACTATATTACCAGTCTTGCTAAGACAGCCTCCCAAAAGCTGGGTGTGCTCAACCGCCTCAAGGGGTTCTTTACCCCTGTGCAGCTTCTTGCTCTGTACAGGGGCACAGTGTACCGGGTATCCTTGTATTGAGTATTGTTCACGTGTGTGGGGAGGATCCTCTCACATCGCAGTCCTAGACAAAGTAGAAAGGAAAGCCTTTCATATCATTAACTCCCGTCCACTCACCAACTCCCTGTAATCTCTCTCTATTCGCCGCAATGTTGCATCTCTCTTGCTATTCTATCGCTACCGGTACTACAATAATCAGTGTTCCTCGGAGCTTTCCCAGTGTATAGCCTACCACCTCCTCTAAGTAGGGTACGTAGTACCCGTCTTGCAACACAATCCCACCCCTAGTCTGTGCAACTCTCCAACCCAAGAGTGAAACGCTATTCTCAGACTTTCTTCTATTCAACTTTTGAGCTCTGGAACTCTCTCCCAGAATCAGTCTTTCCCTATTCCTATGACTTAAATTGCTTCAAACTCTGTGTGTCCAGGAATTTTAGCTCGAACGTCCATTGATTTTGGCCCTGTCACTCTTTCAACTCTGGGGGCAGAGCAGTTCTGCCATTTGTCTCCCTCATTCACATACAAAAAAAAAAAAATCTAGGTGTCGATTCATTCCTGGCGAGGGGTAGTAAGCCATAATTTGTTATGTTTTTGACAGCAGGCTAAATTTGTACATTTGTAGATTTCTCAATACAATGTTGGCTCGCTGTCGCTCGCCAGGATAAATTTGACACCTGGATGGAGATAAACGTCTTAAAACAGTAGACTGAATGGGGTCGAATGGATACAAGCCAGAGAATGAGAGAAAAGGATAGAAAAAAGAAGGTCACCCTCCTTAACTCCCTAAGACCGGACATGTTTGTAACATCTACTACCGGTACCTGACAAGCGGGTATATTTACCCTAAACGAGCTTCATTCCATGCTCTGTTTCATGCATAAAGAAGAGCCAGAGTGTAATACAATTATGTATCCGTGAAAGGGCGATAATAGAGCTTTCCAATGACACCTGAATCATCCTTGTACGACCATGGGTCATCCTGTAGCGATCGAACAACCGAAGGTGAAAAACCCTAAAATAAGGTAATTTCCCCAGTTTTGTCCTGGTCTCGCGAGGCCGAGTGTGTGGGATGTTGCAGCGGTGGTCTCAGTAGAGGCACCGTGGTCGTGCCGAACGGTCAGAGCCCACCTAACATCCTCTCAACGCACATATATACTCTCTCTCAGAGCCCCTAATGTGCTCAAAATGCCGCCCGTCATATGACGGGTACCGCTTCATTGTCCATTTATCTCTAGCCCGTCATATGACGGGTACCGCCAGTTAGGTGTTAAGAACCGATTTTGTGGACATAAATATTTCCATACCCAGTCAGGACTCTAATCCAATATGTTGTTTACAGAGACTCACGCACAAACACCCCCAATATAACATTAAGGGGAGGTTTGAACTTAAGGGACGTTTTTCGGGACCCCCTTTTCCCTCATGCTTAGCCCCATGAGTTTTGAAATTTTAAGACATTTGCCCCATTAGTTTGGCGATTTAAGACCATTCGCCCTATTTCTGTCAATTTCAAGACATTTCGTGCCATTTAGGTGTCGATTTTTTCCTGGCGAGCGATAGCGAGCCTGTAATTTAGGAGAAACTGACCTTCGACCGGGACATTTTTCCACAGAAAAATGGACATATTTATCTCGATGGGGGTTCTAGGAAGTATTTTTTTAAGATTGATGGAGGTCTAGGGCGTAAACTAAAAACCTCTCCATAACAAACCTGCCAGTCCAAATGAGGCCTTGCGTGCGAAATACATTAATATAATGACACGTACTGGGTTAAATTTAGATACTGTTTTATCATGAAGCACACATAGCCTGGTAGACAGCTTTAATTAGGGGGGTTGGGCAGGGTTTTCTGCCCCCCCCCCCCCCCCCCCCCACCCCCCCTTCTCCGTCTTGTTTAGACCCATTGGTTTCTAGACTTTCAGACATGAGGTCCTTCATATACTGTTATGTAGTGAAATGACAGGGTTGGATAACCTAATGCCAAAGAAAAACCCAAAACCATTCCCATCAACAGCAGGAGCCACAAATCACCACTATCGGATTGCGTCCATAACCCGCCGGACGAGAGACCAGAAGCAGCCCTCCCGGGACAGCAACAAGGTACCACAGTCGACCATAGCACCACCCCAGGAGAGGTGCGCGGCTTACCCTACGTATACCATACGCGGGGTAGAACATCCACCACATTTTGCTAGTCCATTCCCCCGGGCGCCAGGTGAACAATGGCCACCCGAACATGGGACAGACCTGGACTATACAGAGGAGGACTTTATGTTAATTAGACACCAACCTCCTTCATTCCTTTTCAACCACCCGGGCGTCTAATGCACCACTATCACAGCTAGACAGGGCTGTGCTTGGAATGCCACGAAACAAGAAGATAAGCAAGCCATTTCATGCCAGCCTCTAAATGGAGAGAGGCCTCCAACTATGTAAATGATGTATCATATGTACCCTTAGCCATTAAGCTACTACCTTTTAGTATTAGTTAATAAAGCACACTATTCCCCATTTATTCATGTACGCATTGTATTTTTAAGACGTTAGACAACCAAGCAATAAATCAAAAACTATATTTTCCATGCTCCTTATGTTCCGGAAACCACCGACTTGTCACTCTCTGTGAAGCCCAATACTACCTAGCCGAAATTAGGTTTGAGTTAGGCAAGTCGAGGCACTGTGTCCCATGGAGTTTCTGTGGGAGAGTATACGTGAATCACTCGATCGGATAGCACCATCCGAATGAGGTTAGCCAAAATCCTCTAAATCGTGCCTTGCAAACAGAGACTGTGACCAGCCGAGAGTGTGTGTGTGGAGGCCGTCCCGGAAGTGACCCGCGTTAGTGCTACCTGTGTGGAGGTACCCCTGGACCGTACCCCATTGGCACCCAGGTCAGACGCACCACGTACTTGGTCGCTCCACGTGTGTCAGATCTCTATGCTATTCTCCTACCCGAAATTAAGTGCTTTCTGTTTTACTTATCGTGTTGTGTGATTATTGCAAGGTTGTGTAGGATATGTTACGTGTTCCATTAACGTAAATACCAGAGATCATTTATTCTCTCCTTAGCCCCTTGATTACTCGTGTCGTGAGTACAGTACAAACGCTATCCTGGGATTGATCTATATATATACTTCGTAATATATACTCATGTATTGCTAACAGATTATGTATATATCCATTCACATAAATACTTGAACACCCCTGACAGATCTGATTTTAAGTTAATTAGGATCATCAGGGTACGCATTTCGGTTATAAATGTTCACAGAGTGTATTGCTTGTCGTGTATCTAAGTAAACCCCCTTTGATTTATGCTTTCTGGTTTCATCCCCAGTTTAAAAATTTAACTTGAATTCATCGTAATTCCATTTGGTCCATTATCGCGTTAATATTTATGTGTCGAGGGCTTTGATCTTTTCTATAAGACGAATCTTTGTTTGGTCAGTTTCCTTAACTGCGATTATTAAATTTAACTACAGGTACCGGTATATACGTTAGTAGAGAGTTATAATCTATCTCTTTAACTTTGATATTTTCCATAAGACGAATCTTTGTTTGATCAGTTTCCTTAACTGTGATTATTAAATCTAACTATACACGTTAGTGGAGAGTTATAATCTCTCTCTTTAATTTTTATCTTTTCTATAAGACGAATTTTTGTTTGCTCAGTTCCCGGAACTTCGATTATTAAACTAACCTTATAGGCTATGTTTGTAGGAAGTTAAAACCTCTTTCAGTATTTATAACTCATTAGTTATTTGTCTTTCAGCTGATATTTATATATCATATATTAGATCTATTTGAGACGTCGTGACCTCAGTATTTTGACCCTACACCGCATCACCTTTTTACCACGCGCTAACCTTGACCTGTAGGATACCCCAGTTATCCTCTGAGACTAGCCGCTCTGTTAGCATTTATGCGATCTCTATGTATTCATCATTTGTTACTAAATTGTGAATGATCTATTACTCATGTAGATTGATTGTACATTATCTAGACTTTAAGAATATTATTATTCCTTCTTGAAGTAGGTTAGCGAGTATTTCTCCAATAGATACCACTCAACCTAATAACCACTCATCTCCTTTGCCAAGTGCCCTGATCCAAAGTGAAATATAAACTTGTGAAACCCAACCGTGTATTCTGTATCATTGGTAGAGATTGAGGAGATTTATAATTATATATCTGGAGTAAGCTGTGTTCCTGCTGAGGTTGTAGTTCTTAAAAGTGTTCCTATAGTGGAAAGAGTGAACTAAGATACATAGGCAAATATTATTGCCTAGCATAACATGTAGTAAACATATAAGATATGTAGAGGGGTTTACATATACTGTATGTATTAACCTAATGGGCGGGTGCCCAACCCCGAAAGGGGTTGAAATAGGGGAGCTATCCCCCCACCAAAGGCGGCTTTCTAGGGCCTTTCCTACCTGATGCTGAGAGGATTGGGTTCTAGTCATGTGGTGATGGGCTGGTCTATCAGAGTGAGAACTGAGCGATCTCTGCCATACCCATAGCTTATCGACTGTTCCTTTTACTTACCGGTATATGTTTTCTAGATCTCAAGTGACGGCGTCTATTCCGTGGATTGACCTCCCAATCTACCAAGATTGGAAGCCAAAGCGTCACATTTTTCCTTTGCCCCTCAACTTTCTCTTCATAATTGCTGAGGGGCACAGGGCCCTGGGTGGGTCTTTGGTTTCCCGGGCGTTTTCGCACCCTCCTCAGCTTCCCGCCATGGAGTGGCTTTGGTCACCCAGGCTTTATTGTGGTCGGCAGGGAGGGTTCTCTGGGGGCGCTCGGTTATGGCCTTGGCCTTGCTCGGGGCTTTGGGGCTGTTCGGCCAGGCAGCTTGGGGAACAACAACAACAACAACCTAATTTATTAATATACCGGTAACTCTCAACACCAAACACCTCTCAATGAAATTTATGGAAGCATACGATCCTACCGAGATTCGAACCTGGGTTACCACATACAGATCTTAAACACTCTAACCATACCACAATCAAGACAGTACCGGTAATACAGATTGAACCAATACTCCTCCAAGGGAACCAATGGACACTATCAAAATTGTATATATGTTGCCTGGGAAGAAAAAGGGTACGGTAAGTGCCAATTAGTGGAGAATGACAGCCGTGTGGTTGTGTGTGTTTGTGTGTTTGTGTGTGTGCTGTTTTAAGTGGTTAAGTATAATATTGCGTGAGGAGAGAGAGAGAGTGTGTGTGAGTGTTTGTGTGTGTGTGTTGTTTTTAATATAGCCTATTTTATTATGAAACGTGTATGAGTGTTGGCTAGCCAGTGGTACCGTATTCGAGAAGTTCGTTAATGAATGGTTGGTATTGTCTGCATTCTACTTAGTAATGTATAATTTTATAATATTATACCGGTACCGTATACTTCAATTCAACAGGTCATATAATGTTTTACCACAATGCTCAGTTGTATGTGTTTAGGATAAGCTGATTAATGAATTACGTTTGGGAGGAATATCTAACGATTACCCGGTAATCTTTATATCAAGTAATGCCATACATACATACATACATAACATTTTAAGACTGAGTGTTCCACACATACGTGCAGTTTCAGTCTCTTGTCCTAATGGCGGCGTTCCAGGCAACCCTGTTAAGGGCTGCTTCACTTGTCAAGTTCTTGGATTTGAGATCGGCACGTATAGTCCGATCCCAGGTCTTCCTCGGTCCACCCCTTGGTGCAGCTCCCTCCACAATCACAGACCTGCATTTTTTCACCCAATTTTGTTCATCTATTCTCTCCACATGTCCATACCATCCCAGTCTACTTGTACGCATCACCTCGGTATTCACCGTACTTTTTCTAGCTAAACGTCTCCTCAGCTCAACATTTGTTATTCTATCCTGTAGCCTGGCCCCACACATCCATCTCACCATTCTCATCTCATTAAGTTCCATTCTATTGACATCCTCTACTTTAACAGCCCATGTTTCTGAGGCATACGTCATTGCACTTCTAACACATGAGGCATACACCTTTCCCTTCAGAGGGAGAGGCATTCTTTTCATGATCAGAATTGGCAGCAGTTCTCTGAACTTCCCCCAGCCACACCTAATTCTAGCAACAGTGGCAGCCTCGGCCCCACCACCGGCAGAGATGGTATCTCCTAGGTAACAAAACTTGTTCACCAGCTCCAATGACTCATTTCCAAAATTCACAGCCACAGCATCATCACTTAACATAAGCTCGCCTTTACACACCACCCACTCAAATTTCTCTATTTCTGACTTATCCTTCGGCAGGGGTCCCTTTATTCTACTACAGCGCTTACTTCCATGGTGTACCCAACATCGACAGATGCTACATTGAATTGGGTTAACGCCCACTTCCTTTCCACACACTGCACATGGGCATGCACCGCTCTTTTCCACATTGCCTCGTCTCAATCTACAATGCATAACCTTGGTTTTGTTAATATTGACTCTTAAACCCTTGCTCGCCATGCCCTCTCTCCACTCTCTGAATTTGGCCTCTGCATCTTGCATACTGTCAGCTATTAGGACTAAATCGTCTGCATAAAACAGTTCCAGCGAGAGTCCGCCTCTAAAAACTCTAGACAGTGCCTCCAAAACCATAATAAAGAGGAGGGGGCTTAACACTGAACCCTGATGGACTCCAACACGGACTGCGAACTCAACACTCAGTACACCCTTCACCCTCACCGCACTTCGCGAATCCTCATACATCTTCATTATCACATGCACCAGCCACTCTTCCACACCAAGTTTCCTCATAGCCCACTGCACAACATCTCTAGGCACCCTATCAAAGGCCTTCTCCAGGTCTACAAACACAAAAGTAAAGATCCCTGCTTATTAGTAAGTATCTTTCCTGTATCTGCCTGACTATGAAGATAGCATCGGTTGTACCCCGTCCTGGCATAAAACCAAACTGCATATCATCAATGGAGATGCTTTGCCTGATCAAACCCTGAAAGACTCTCTCAGAGACCTTCATGATTTGGTCAAGCATTTTCAGGCCCAAATAATATATTTACTATTACACTTTTGAGCCAATCCTCTGCGATTTTCTCATCTTTAATAATGGTCTTTATCAACTCAGTGACTAAGTTTACACCAGTCTTCCCTGAGGCTTTTATCATCTCAGCGACAATGTCAGAGCAACCTGGAGCTTTACCGTCCTCCATTTTATTGATTGCGTCGCGCACTACAGCTGGTGCTATCAAAGGAGGGGGCCCAGATATTGGTTTTTCGATACTAAGCTGTTCCTTATCCCATTCAAACTCTACATTTAGCATTCGTTCATAGTGTGCCTTCCATGCTTCTCTGATTTCATTTTCTGCATACACAATCTTCCCATTATCGTTTCTAACACACTGTTCACCTATGATATCCCTACTGTAATTTTTAACTCGCCTAGCTAGGTTGAAGATCCCATTGGGATTGTCAGTGTTACAGACTTGTTCGAGGACCAGGTCCTTAATGCCTTTTTTAGCATTGTAAATAACTCTTTTGGCAGTTCGTTTAGCTGCCTGGTATTCCTCCTTGCTGCCTCCCTTCTTCCATGCTTTGAAGCATCTCCTTTTCTCTTTCACAGCATGTTCTACCTCATCGTTCCACCACCAGATCTTATTCCTGGGGTGACCCTATGTTTTCCCACATACTTTGTCAGTGGCAGCGATAAGGCTATGCTTAAGAAAGTTCCATTGACTATTTACATCGTTAGGCCTAGCTTCCTTATTTCTATTAATTTCCTCCAGTTCACTATGAAACCTATCCCTAACTTCCTTGTTCTTCAGCAGCCACACTTTCCTTTTGGGTATGTATACCTTCTTGCGCTTAGGATCTCTGTATATGCTCATGTCGCACACAAGTAGCTTATGCTGGGGGATACATTCTTCTCTGCTCGGGATGACCTTTATATCTCGAACCAGTTTCCAGTCTTTCCTGTTTACCAAGAAGTAATCTATCTGGCTACTGGAGACCCCAGAGTTATATGTGATCAGATGGCTGTCTTTTCTTGAACTTCGTGTTACACACAATCATGTTGAGTGCAACGCAGGACTCCAATATATATTCGCCTTCCAGATTTCTCCTTCCGTAACCATTTCCTCCATGTACCCCCTCGTATCCATCTGCAGATGCTCCCACGTGACCATTCAGGTCCCCCCCCCCCCACGATAGTTATTTCATTTTCCGAGAGGTCTGAAATGAAACTGACGGTGTCATTCCAGAAGTCCTCATTTATCTCTTTCTGTAGACCAGCCTGTGGGGCATATGCAGATATCACATTCAGAATTCTTTCACCAACTTTCAACTTCAGAACAATCAGCCTTTCACTAACTCTCGTAACCTGAAGCACACTTTCCGCCAGCTCTTCAGCCACCAGAACACCCACTCCTCCTTTCGCTTTATCAGTCTCCACCCCCATCCAGTAGATCCTATATTTTTTATTTTTTCCGACAATCCACTGTACCCCATGCCTCTTCCAGAGTGTTTCCTGGGTACAGCAGACGTCCACTCGCCTCCTCTCACACATCTCAGCCACTTCATTTGCCCGCAGATTCAAACTACCAACATTCACACTAGCAAGACTGAGATTGTGGGGGGCGTTTGTCCTTGTCCTTGAGAAAAACCTCATACAACCCATCCGGGATTCGAACCCTGGACCATGTGAACAACAGACGATTGCTAGGTTTGTTATGCCCATTATTATGATATATTGTCGTATTATTCTACTGGACTATGAGTAGCATTATGTCATGTACCGGTAATAATAATGTTAGTACTACTAATGTTAACCCCTTCTGTACCGGTGACATCCTTTTAACTATATGGTGGCTACTATTGGACGATTGTATTCAGTTTAAAAAGGACCTCCAGAAATTAACAAGGTTAGAACTAGCTAACTGAACCTTTTTTACTACCACAGACCTTTCTAAAATTGCACAAAACCGTCTAAATTTAGTAAATATAGCTAGAATAAAACTAAAAATACGTTGCCGGTACAGAAGGGGTAAATAATCGAAAAAAACTAGCACCCCCCTCACCTTGAACAGGATGTGCAGAAACAGTCAGCCCCAAATGCCCACCTCAACCCAGGGAAGCTTCGAACCTAGAACACTTCCGTCTATTACCAACGCCGCCACACCAGAAACATACTTATCTCTTAGTCTGGGGCCGCCACGGGACAGACGAAGGACCATAGTCTTAACACTGTGGCAAGGGTATAACTCTCCCCTTCCCTTGGTTAATAAAGAGAGGGAGAGATCACCCCTACTTTTGCATATTAAGACTAGGGTTCAACAAGTCTCGCGGGCTGGTAATAGTGGGGCCTTGTTAGAGACTCTAAGCAACACCCAGGGAGTATGTGGGGTACAGGGCTCGATGCTGCTGCTGTTGATGATGTTGTTGTTGTTGTTGTTGTTGTTGTTGTTACTGGGGGTTGTTAATTTTATCTTTGTCTACATTTCTTGTCTGACCTCTGTCCTCGCGTTCAACCTGGAATACAAGTCTTTATATAAATATATAGACATAATAAACGTTTATAAAGATTATGCAAATTTGGATATGTGGTTTATAAATATATGTGAGTGTGTGTGTGTGTGTGTGTGTGTGTGTGTGTGTGTGTGTGTGTGTGTGTGTGTGTGTGTGTGTGTGTGTGTGTGTGTGTGTTTAATAATAATAATAGGACTAGCCTATAGGTCCGTGCGGCCAAGTTAACTCCTGGGCGCGTGGCGCAACCCACAGGATGAAATGTATAAAAAAAGGGCTCCGTTACGGCCTATAGAGGATAGATTAGAGTACCTGTATATGCATGTGGAAGATAATTTAATTTAGGTCAATAATAACCACCAAATTTCGTGAAAATCGGTTCATAGCTTTGAGAGCCGCCTACGCTGGCGGAGGTATGCACTCTATTGATCGCCTCCAATAATTAATCACTTCTTACTTGCAGCATATCCTAACTGCTCACCAAATTTCTCGGTCATCGGTTCATAACTTTTTGAGATATTTGTTTACAGACAATCAGACAGAGGCAAAACATAACCTCCGTCCATAACTTGAGGGGCACTCTCGAAAGCGCGTTCCTCCATCTACGCTGGCGGTGGTATGCGCTCTACCGATCGCCTCCTGAGTTGAATTAATTCTCCCTTGGTACATAATTATCCTATCTGCCCACCAATTTTCATGAATATCGGTTCATAACTTTATGAGCCGTCTCTAAGCTGGCGGATGTATACGCTCTACCAATCACCTCCACAATTAGGCCTAAATGAAATCTTCCTTGATGCACAGGCCTATCCTATTTGGCATCCAACTTTCGTAACAGTCTGTTCATGGCTTTTTGATAGGCTAAATCTTGTTTATCCTACAGACAAACAAATAAACAAGACAAAAATACAAACAAATGGAGGCAGGCGTAGTAAAAAGGGTTAACTGAGATAGTTCGAAGCCTGATAACTGCTGGAGGCTCTCTTTAAACTGGATACAATGGTCTACATAGAGCTAGAACAAAACTAAAAATATGTCGCCTGTACAGAGGGGAATAATAAGTACCGTACACCTAAAGTTAATTTCCATTGTCCTCTTACTTCACCTTATTTTTCTTCGTAAACGTTGCTTCGTTTTACCCGTTTCCCTTCGTTTTGTTTTTCCACCACAATATACATATCCCGCCCCCCACCCCCTCCGCCCGGTGGGATTCATATCAAGCATCGAGGCTGGGAGAAAAACAAGTTATTGAGTTTTGATGTTTTGTTCATTGGCTGAGCACAGGCACCGAACAACACTTTGTTTTTGCATGTTTATATAGTATTATTTCCTCGGGGGATAATATTGCCGGGGATTTTGGAGGAAATTAACCTCTTTTGTACCGGCTACGTCTTTTTAACTTTATTCTGGCTACTATTAGACGATTGTTGTGCAGTTTAAAAAGGGCCTACCGGTACATCAATTAACAAGTTCGAAGTACCGGTATCTCACTTAACCCTTTTTACTACAACACCAAATAGTCTAAACACAGCTACAATAAAATCGAAAAGACGTCGCCGGTATAAAAAGGGGTTAATACCCTGCCGCATCTCAATCATGTGTTGGTTAACAATTATTACAAATTCCAGTTTCTTAACGGGAAGTATTTGTGTTATATTTGTCTGAACCCCATTCTCCTTATTATATTTCACATGTTAAGACTTTCACCTATTTCTTTGCCAATAATTAGACCTTTCGTATAATGTAGGTGTCTATTTTGTCCTGCCGAGCGAAATCAAGCCTGTCATATAGGAGGAAACATAATTGTTCGGTAATGTACAAGTTTGTCTGGAAAGGGGGGGGGGGTGTCAAACAATAGATACATAAATGAAATACATCCCCTTAATTCGGCCGTATTATATCAATATGAACCTTCATTCAACCTCCATAGCATAGCCTACCGTACTATATGAATCATGTAAGGAACAGGAAAGTGTGTAGATGTCACAATATACACTAGATTACCGGTACCGTACTAGACTTGCTACTTATCGTTTTGGAAGATCATACAATGGAATCATGACAAGGCAGATACCACACACACACATAAACACACATACACACACACAAACAAACAAACATACACACAAACAAACAAACAGACACACACACACACACACACACACACACACACACACACAAACAAACACACAAACACACACACACACACCTTTGTGCCTCACGTACACTGAGAGTAGTCTAGCATGCTCTCACAAACATGATGAACACAGGCCCAGCCTCGGAGTCCCCAGGGGGGGGGGGGGGACCATAAATACCCCCATACATGCCCGACCTTCCCCTGACGACCCCTCTAAATGGCCTGTCACTCTTAGTATCAACTTTTGCAATATTCGCGGCCTTTCCTCTAATTTTCACTCTGTCGAACACCATCTCTCCTCCTCCAAACCTGATCTTCTTTTCCTTACCGAAACCAAGGTATCTGAAACAACTTCCAGCAGCCCCGTCTCTGTATCCTCCTACTTTCTCTATCCTAGTTTCAAAGCCAAAGGCGGATGTTGTGCATACGTGCACAAAAAACTCACTTGCTCTCGTGTTCCTGATTTCGACTCCTCTGAATTCTCAACTTTATGGCTCAAACTATCCTGTCATTCTCATACTAAATATTTCTGTGCTGTCTATCTTTCCCCTAACTCTACCGACTATCCCAAATTCTTCGACTAGCCTATCTAAACTCTAAAGTGGAACACATTCTATCTATCTCTCCCTTCTCTGAAATATCCATCTTGGGAGATTTCAACATTCACCACCGCCAATGGCTCTCCTCTCACTCTACTGACAAACCTGGTGAACAAGCCTACGTCTTTTTTATCGTAAATGACCTAGAGCAGCTGGTCCAGCAACCCACCCGTATTCCGGATCGCTTCGGAGATCGGCCCAACATTCTTGACTTATTTCTGACTTCTAACCCTTCCTCTTATACTGTTAATCTTTTCTCTCCTTTAGGCTCCTCCGACCATAAACTTATCTCCGTCACCTGTCCTATCTCTTCTTATACTGTCAATCTTTTCTCTCCTTTGGGCTTCTCCGACCATAAACTTATCTGTCACCTGTCCTATCTCTTCAGTACGGCCATCCGATCCTCCCAGCCGGCGGCACTTGTGGCACTTTGGCGCTGCCGACTGGGAGGCTCTCCGGCAGTACCGATACCTCTTTGATTTCCCATGGAATGACTTCTGGTTCTGTGGCCGAGGACCCTCAGAGAGTGCTGAACGCATTACCGAGGTAATTCTCTCGGGCATGGAAGCGTACCGTACATTCCATTTTCTTTCTCTCAGTCTAATGCAAAAAAATCTTGGTTTCCTCACGCTTGTTCTACTGCTGTCCACAACAAGGAGGAAGCATTCAAACGGTACCGACGCCTTAAAACTCAAGAATCTCATTCTTCCTATGTTTCTGCCCGGAATCAAGCCAAATCTGATCTCCGACTTGCCAAGCACTCTTTCATCAATAATAAATGCACTGAACTATCCAACTCTAGCTCTTCCCAAGCTTTCTGGCATCTAGCCAAAAACCTCTCCAACAACTTTTCTTCCTCGTCTTCCCCCCCCCCCCACTCCCCTTTCCCACTCTGATGGCACTACCATCACTTCTTCCTCTGACAAAGCTGAACTCTTTGCTCAAACTTTTGCCAGAAACTCTACCTTGGATGATTCCGGTGCTATTCCTCCCTCTCCACCCCCCCTCTCTCCTACTTATGCCTAATACCCTAATCTCTTCTAAAGATGTACTTTCTACCCTCTCTGGGCTTAATACTAAGAAGGCATACGGTCCGGACGACGGTGTTCCTCCTGTTGTACCGGTACCGGTACTTAAAAACTGTGCTTCCGTGCTGACCCCCTGCCTAGGCAAACTCTTTCGTCCCTGTCTCTCCTCTAATGTCTTTCCTTCTTGCTGGAAGTTTGCTCTCATTCAACCTGTCCCAAAGAAGGGTGACCGCTCTCAACCCTCCAACTATCGTCCAATTGCTCTCATATCTTGTATCTCTAAAAATGTTGAAACTATTCTTGCTTCCAAATTTCTTAAGCATTTCTCTTCTCATAATCTGCTCTCAGATCGCCAGTATGGCTTCCTTAAGGGTCGCTCTACTGGTGTTCTTCTTTCATATCTTACTAACTCTTGGTCATCCAACTTTCGGGACTTCGGTGAGACTTTTTCTGTTGCACTAGACATATCGAAAGCCTTCGATAGAGTCTGGCACAAATCTTTAATTTCCAAACTGCCCTCCTTCGGTTTCTGTCCCACCATCTGTGACTTTGTCTCTAATTTCCTTTCCGGCCGTTCCATAGCTGCGGTTGTGGACGGCCATCGCTCATTTCCTCATCCTATCAACTCCGGTGTTCCTCAGGGTTTTGTCCTATCTCCTATTCTCTTTCTAATTTTCATAAATGATCTTCTCAACTGTACATCCAGTCCCATCCATTCATATGCAGACGACTCTACCTTACACCACTCAATTAGTTTTCCAGAACGCCCCAGCCAGCAGTCCCTCAAAAACAAATGTAATGAAGCCATAAAATACCTATCTTCTAATCTAGATACTATTTCCTATTGGGGGTAGAGAAAATCTTGTTGCATTTAATGCTTCCAAAACTCAATTCATCCATCTTACTACCCGTCAGGAACCTCCAGAGGACTATCACTTATTCTTCAACAATACAAAAATCAACCCTTCATCTTCTCTCAATGTTCTCGGTGTCTCTTTTTCTTCTGCTCTCTCTTGGAAAGACCATATTACCAGTCTCGCTAAGGCAGCCTCTCAGAAGCTGGATGTGCTCAACCGCCTCAAGGGGTTCTTTACCCCTGCGCAGCTTCTTGCTCTGTACAGGGGCACAGTGCGTCCTTGTATTGAGTATTGTTCACATGTGTGGGGAGGATCATCTCACACCCCGCACTCCTAGATAAAGTAGAAAGGAAAGCCTTTCGTATCATTAACTCCCGTCCACTCACCAACTCTCTGCAATCTCTCTCTCTTCGCCGCAATGTTGCATCTCTCTCGCTATTCTATCGCTACTACAATAATCAGTGTTCCTCAGAGCTTTCCCAGTGTATACCACCTCCTCTACGTAGGGTGCGTAGTACCCGCCTTGCAACACAGTCCCACCCCTACTCTGTGCAACTCTCCAACGCAAGAGTGAAACGCTATTCTCAGACTTTCTTCTATTCAACTGCTGAGCTCTGAAACTCTCTCCCAGAATCAGTCTTTCCCTTTTCCTATGACTTAAATTGCTTCAAACACCGTGTGTCCAGGCATTTTAGCTCGAACGTCCCTTGATTTCGGCCCTGTCGCTCTTTGAAATCTGGGGGAGGCACTCGCTGCAGGCAGTTATGCCTTCTGTCTCCCTCATTCACATAGAAAGAAAAAAAACACACACAAACACACACACACACACACAGAGAGAAGTGAAATAGTAAACAAGACTCTGGGAAGTCCTCTGGTAAAGAAAGGTTATTGGAGCTCACTGGAGGCAGTTTGAGAGAGAAGATGATACCACGTGAAGAGGATGCTGGAGTGGAGCCCGAAAGTGGAAGATAAGGGAAGAGTTGGCAATAGAAGAAAAGGAGAAGAAAAAGTTGGCCAAGAGAAGAATAGGAGAAGAAAAAGAAGTTTGCCAAGAGAAGAAAAAGAAGTTGGCCAAGAGAAGAAAAGGAGAAGAAAAAGAAGAGAAATGTGGAAGAAGGAGATGGACAATAATGGTAGCCTATCCTTTGTATATGTATCGGAAACATGATTCGCGATATGTATATTTTGATGACAGAAGTATTACCGGTATGCGAATTAACACAGAAGGCTGTCGGCCTTCTGTGTTTTTAGTCTCTCTCTCTTTCTCTCTCTCCGTTTGATATATTGTTTATCCGTCAGTCGATCTGCATGTACGGGTACACTTTTTCTCTAACCATGGATAGTGCAGAATCGAGTTGCGTCGTAGGCTAATTGGTTTAGACTGTCTGTAAGTCAATTGTTTTGGCAAGTGAGTGCAATGGAGGAAGGAATATGTTCTCTAATTGCCTTTCTGTCGGAATTAATCAACTTTAACCCGAATTTCGGATGTATGCATAATTGTGTTGATACCTGAACAAGGTTAAATTATTGGGACATAACCTATGCGTAAATGTGCCACCTGGGTATGATATATTTTAAGAAATACAAAATATAGAAAAAGATCAGCACGTTATGAAAAAGCGTTTCCGAATGGCTCTGCAGTAGTAAAAATCTATCTACCTACTAAGGTAGAAACATTTACTAAAGAAGCATACTGCCTGTCATCTTCATAACGCTTCATATACCGGTAATCAAATCCAATTCATCAGACGCTATTTGTATATATTGTACAGTAACGGTACTTAAAACAGAGACAAACAATACCACACAAATCATCCCTATGCATACTCGAACACCAAAAGGAATACCGGTATCACAAGCAAACACGATTAATTTTACTAACATACGCTTACCGGTACACAACTAAACTACAAGCCACCAAGAAAGACCTAATGTAATTCCAAAACCATACCTAAAAAAACATATTTTTTTCTGTATTCTCTTTTTCTAGTTCCCTTCCCGCACCCTCACCCTCTTTATTAATTGTTCGGTGTCCACATTATACCTAGAGTTTTTTATATATATTATTTTTTGTATGGCTTGACCCTCCATCTCATTTATAAACCCACAAAAGTTTTGATCCCTATCCCCCCATCATAAAATGGTTTACTTTGTACTTTGTCTTCCGTTCTCAATTCTTGCCCACTACCCCATCCCTTCCCTTGCTCTGAATTCCCTTCCCACTTGGTGTTGCTATATATTTACCCTTTCCAATCTTTTTCTACACTCCCTGTTCCACTTACTTTCACCATTTACCCACATATATACATTTGTTTGGCCATCTTTCTTCTTAAATTTCTTACAGCCTTACCATGTACTTACCCTTTACTTTCCCAATCCATTTATCACATGTATTCCCCCCCCCCCCCCCCTCCCATAGCTTCTTCCGCTACGTACTTATTTGCCGCAAGTCCTGCCCTCCCAATTGTGTTCTGTATTGCTTCTAACATTCTTGGCTATTCTACTGTGCAACCCTACGGCTCGAATCTAACACTCCTATTATTCAGAGGTATTCAAGAAGTTCGCTAATGAATGGTTAGTATTGTCTGCATCCTACTTGTTTATGCGTAATTACTGGACTTAGTATGCCCATCATTATGATATATTGTCGTATTAATGCTACTCGCAGTTAACACTTTCATCTTTTAGCCTTGGTAATGAAGTTATTGTTTACGTATTGCATGTTACTTCAAGTAAAACTTCCTTAAAACATTTAAGTTTTATTTATTACTAGAAGCAACAATGCCTTTATAATATTTACTGTTTACTTGTTACCCGTTTTCACAACCCGATACAAGTAAAATGTTATTTTTAATTTACTTTTTATTTATTGCAAGAATTAACAGACGTGTTTTAACTGGTTGGAAGAAGAAACATTGTCATTATGATATTTATTTTGACTCATTACCATTTTTCACATCGCAGCCTTAAATCCAAAATTGCCCAAATAATTTTCAAATGCTTTGGGATTTTCTATTTTTGTTTTATATGTTTATGTGGTTTTTATTTGTGTTTACTTATTACCTGTAACCTGCAACCTATAGTCTCAAAACCAATGTTAATACTAATAGTTAATAATATAATACATTGATATAACAACAATGTATATACTGTAGATATAAATATGAGGAATATTTTTGAGTTTGTGATGATGTTTTTGACGGGGCGAAGCCACAAAATGTACTTTAACAGAATAGCATACATGTACTTTTTCGTTGTATGTGGATTACTACGAATACATCCTTGAATGTGTGTATCATAATTATGTGCATGTGGGTTAGTGAATGACTGAGAAGGGTGATGTAATGTATTTCGTGATGAATCGTACTTTTCCTAAAGCTTAACGTTGTGGTAGGCTTATTTTTATTTAATTATCGCAACAGTCAGATTTATATTTTAACTGCCTGATAGACTGTTTGGGAGAGCAAATGTGAGTGAAGAAGATGAGTTGTGCAATCAACTATACGGGGATCAGCTCAAGGATAAACCCATTTTGAATCGAGAAGCAAAGGAAACTCTTCTCCCTTTTCTAATAACCTACCTCTGTGACCAAGTATTTTCAGACTATGAAAACTAAAGCAAGAGCCCAACTTGATCCCCAACATACATCAACATAAACCTATACTAGAGAAGCTCAACAACAAAATGAGGCAGCATCAGTTTTCTTAATAATAAATATTTGTTTTTCATTGCTCATAGCGCAGCTACTGTTACAGAAATAAGATATCAAGTGTTACATGCTAAAATATATGTATCTAAGTTACTGCCTTGAAAAATAATTATGAATTACTAAGAAAATAAAAAATATATAATGTACCAATCCAGTGTTTCAGGGTGTAGGGTCGTAAGGACGATGAAATATTGTATTTAGGGTCGCCATCAAAATAGTTTGGGAACCACTGGTACTCTAGGCCCTAGGGCATGTATTTTTAAGCGTGATGGAGGTCTGGGCAACAAACTAAAAACCTCCCCTTATGGGGCTAGTGGCTGCATTTTTTGGTCTATCAAATAATGTAATATTGTTTAGTTTCCTCGCTAGACCTCCCTAAAACAAAAAAAACACCCCTAGATCCCCCTCAAAATATTTTTTTACATTTTTCGGTAGAAAAATGTCTCCGCCGAAGACCAGTTCCTCATATAATTACAGGCTCGCTATCGCTTGCCAGGAAAATATCGACACCTAAATGGCATGATAGGTCTTAAAATTGACAACGAAATGGAGCTAAAGGTGTTAAAATCGGCAAACTAATGGGCCGAACGTCTTAAAATCTCAAAACTAATGGGGCTATACACGAAAGAGAATAACTAAATGGAGAACCCAAAACTAAAAAACAAACATGTTTCCGGTCACCCAGCGTAATAACGGTACCGGTACCTCCGAAGCGTGATCAGGTCAGATCAGGTGAACGTATTGAAGGATAGGCCTTAACAACGGCACCTCGTAGCTACTTTCTACATTTCCTATTTTCTGAAGTGTCAAACCGATGCAATTTTGTTAGAAGGCTTGAATGCACATGAGAAGGAATACCATAAAATTAGCATGGGATTGTATTGTTTGTTATTTTATCACTTCCAAAGATCATAAATTGAAATATAAATCATAATTGTATCTGTACATATACAATTAGGCCTATAGGCTAATGCCTAAAAATAATGGACTCCGCTTTCGTTTGACAACCTGATCCGAAGTACCGGTAGGTCAGCTAAACTAAAAAACACCTTATAACCCATTCAGTTCCGGTGGCATCCTTTTCATTATATTCTGGCAACTATTAGGCTACCGTATTTTATTCAGCTTAGGAAGGACGTCTGCCAATTAGAAGGCTACTGACTATCTCAATTAGTCCTTTAAACTACCATATATCCTTCCTAATCTTTATAAACTCGTCTTAGTACCGTACAGCTGAAATCAAATGCAAATGCAAAAGACGACGTCGGTACATAAGGGGTTAATTGGGTTAGGCTACAGACAGTGCTCGGCGTAGGGTGTTGGGTGAGAAATGTTGTTGCTTAGGTCAGTATCACACGAGCGCTTTTTCCCTCAACATCTATCTTCAACACTGGTCTGGCAGCTTTTGAGGTCAACATTTAAAATACCTGGAACTTCGGTCGCCTAAATTCATCTACCATCAGTCTAGTTTCCCATACCAGTGCACATATTCTCGAAATGTTGACAGAGAAATGTTGATAATAGAATATTGACTTTAAAATATCTCGTGTGATACCTGCTTTAGGTTGACACTACGTGTTTCTACATTCAGTGCTTACCGGTACCCTAGGCTAGCCTGATTCAACTTATTTTAACCTAACCTAACGAAACTTAACTTAACCCTAGAGTATCCTACGCTACCATTAATCTATTACCGGTACGTGAAATCCACAACCTAAAATATGTTATACCGTAGGGGAAACATGGATTTTAGGCAAAGATAATTCCCTCCGTCACAGCCCGAATTCAGAACAGTGGTTTAACCTCGGATTTCGGGGCATCCTGGATCGAAAACAAAGGTTTATCCGCATTCAGAACACGGGCTTAAAATCGAGATAGAGTAATCCACAGCTTAAAACTGTGTTCAAGTCGAAGGTTTCCAATAGCCAATCACACTGCCGTTAGGCATGCAGTCAGCCAATAAGAACACGAACGAGCCATTTAATCTACCTTATATTAATGTCCTTAGTTTTGTCTTTTGCTTTCACTCAGGTGAATGATAGTTTGTAATTACCAATTCACAAAAGAAATTATACAGTAAAATAAGTTGTGTTACTAAGAGAGTACACATTAAACAAATAAGTACCGGCATATAACATTAGAGATGATATGGTACCGGTTATATATACTGTAGGAGTAGCCTACTACTGACATGTCGCTACTTTCCTCCTATTTACTTTCGTTACTTCAAGCTTCTGAGAGTTTCGAATGTTTAAACATGTATCCGAGCATATATATAGTTGATGGCATAGCCTACATCGGACATAATAATATTAACACTCAACGAGCGGCCTAGGCTTCTACTACCTGCCAAGCGGGTGGTTTTACCCTAAACGAGCTTATTTCCGTTCTCTTTTTCATGCATAAACAAGAGCCAGAGCGTAATACAATTATATATCCCTGAAAGGGCGTTAATTGAGCTTTCCAATGACACCTGAACCATCCTTTTACGATCACTGGTTGTCTTGCAACGATCGTGCAACCGAAGGGCAAAATCCCTAAAATACAGTAATTTCCTTACATAATTCCCTGTGTAGCGAGGTAGTGAGTGTGGATGTGTGTGGAGGGGACGGCAGTTGCCGCGCGGGACCCCTGCCGAACGGTCAGAGTCAACCTACGCTCCTCCCACTGCTCGGACTCTCTCTCAGAGCCGATAATGTGCTCAAAATTGCATGCTACTATAGCCGGGCCCTGCCACATAGTCCTTGGTTCTCTTGTCCGACTATAGCCGGGCGCCGCTCTTAAGGGGATAATTATACTAGTATATACGAACCGGTATGTGTGTGTCATGAAAGATACTGTTGGATATTGGCAAGTATATAGAGGAAAGAGACAAACAGTCGAGCTTTGCAGAACTCCATTAGGCCTAGTACTGTGATAAACTGAAACCTGTTAGTTTTATTTTGTAATCAATTATCAAAAAATTTATGTTCCTTGATTTCTTCATGTACGGATACCAACTGCTCCATTTATCCAAGCCAGTTGCATGGCAACCATATTATTAAATTTGAAGTCACCAAGCTAATCATACAAAAGAGAGCACTCTCATTGTAGATAGATACAGTTCGAAATATTGATAATTGCTTATATATTAATGCAGAACCAATTTGTACTCCGTGGTTCGACTTACAATCTATGAATTACCGTAATATATTAAGAGTGATAATGATGACTAAAACGCTAAACGAAATACTGTAGGCTACATTAGGTACAGTAAGTCATGCTTATATTTAATAGTGGCCCCTCCATCATTGACAATGTTGCCTATTAGTATAATAGTCTCCATTCAACACCCACGTCAGTCGTTTGAATCAACCGCCGCGAGGATGATCAGAGTCATTCATCATAAAAAAAAAAAGTGCAACGCTACTTCTCTTATGGTATCGTCATAGATTGGGTACCCACTACGAAAAAACTTTCGTAAAAAATAAGAGAAGAAAAAAGGAAAAGATTAAATTACTTAATCAAGGTTATAACACGCTTCCCACTTCGGTGGATTTCTTGCGTTGTGGCTTCTTGCCGCTCCTCGCCAAGTGCACCATTCGTCCTTCTCTTCCTCGCGGGCAACGGGATAGGTTGTGTGCCCTGCGCTCTGCTTCATTCGACGTTCGCTCAATTCTCGTGAGTCCTTACTCATTTGTATATATCTGAGTTGTAGTGAACTAGGTTTAGATTAGCTAGCACGGGTTATCACATTGTTGCCCGCAGGAAGTGTTAAATTAGGGTACTATTCAGGCGCTATCGTGTTGTGTTCAGGACCGACGCCACATGTACTTTTCATTGGTTCTGCGCGCCTTAGTTTTGGCTTTTCCTTAGTTAGGAGGCTTTTGTTTTTCACGAGCTGTTCTTCAGTCCTGTGTTTATGGCCTAGGGGCCTTTTTCTTTTTCATTTTAGCAGACGCGCCAGTCTAAGGATTGTCACACGTGGTGTGGAATCTTCTGGCGTTCGAGCCTGCTCGGAGGCCCCTTTCGGGGGCTTCACCTGCTTCATGCTCTCCGGGGTGGTCTTCAGGGTAAGTTCGTCCTACTTGAAGGGTGTGTTACCTCGTTATAAGACTCGTTAGGTTCTACTCGTTAGGGGTGTACTTTATCTTTATATGATATTTTGTTGTGCTCCCTTTTCTTGTGCTCCCTGGGTGTTAGTGTTGCGCACTTTCCGGGAGTTCAAGGAGACGTCCTTGCTGCAGGGGTTTTTTGTGGTTGGTTTTCTCTCAATCTGGTGCCCCTGCCTGAGTGTTTTCCTCTTTTGGGGACCCGCCGGTCTTTGGTTCTGTTTATTCTATGTTTTTGGTAGTGTGCCACTACACCTCCTTCCGGCGGTCTTGCAGGACCGGCGGATGGAGACGTATCCGTTATAGATACGGTATCGGCTCACCTTTTTACTTACCAATTTACCCCGTCCGCCGGCGGCTCAGTGTGTAAACAGACCAATGGCTGCTAGCCATTGTAAGTTATAGCACGCAGATATCCGCTGAGTTCATGGTTCATTAACCTCTGACCCATGTCACAGGTAGGCAGGCTGATGTGAAACTTCCCCCACGATTGAAAAGGGCGTGGGGGCAGGTTTTCACTACTTCTTAGGAGTCAGGGAAAGATTGGAGGCAGTAGCCTAATGTTTTCCTGACGCCGGGGGGAATAGGATGTTAAAACCTCTTGGGTTATCCTTATGAGCATTGATTCCTGGAAATGTTCTATTTCCAGACCCCTTCCACGTTCCGGGCAGCTAAGGAGAAAGCGTTCCCGCCGGGGAGGGGAGAGTGTGACCATGCCTCTGTTCTCAACTTGTTCGACGCCTACGTGCCTCTTGGTACCGGTAGCGGCGCACAGGCTGTGTATTCGATGTGTCAAGTGTTTGGACAGATCCTCCTTTTTATGGACCTCACGGAAATGTTCGGTGTACTCTGACCTGTTTAAGGAATGGCTAGCAAGCCAAGACATGTCGTGTTTATTAACTCTTATAGAAGTTACGAAAAAATTTGCTGCGTACACTTCACGGGTAGCAAACGTAGAATTGTTTTGCGATAATGCTGAACTATTGAGGCTAGTTCATCTCTATTCATTCGACGACACCTCAGTCCCTCAGGCACAGGTCCTCCTGGTACCAAACACAAACTTTGTTTCACCCCAATCTTCTATGACCTCTGAACAGAGCTCCCCTCCCCACGCCAAGAGGATTCGCTTAGAGTCACCGGAGTGTGTGCCGTCAACCCAGCCGGAAACATCCGAGGGACTTCGGCAGAGGGCGTCCAGCTTGGAGTTCTTACCAGACAAGAAATGCAAGCTATCTAGCCCAAGGCTTACTGAGAGAGATGTAATACGTCACTTTAGCTCTAGCTCCCAGTTTTATCAATCTGATGCGCAGCCGGTTGCCTCGACTTCCACTTCGGAGACGCCGGGGGGTTTCCCCGGTCTTTTCGAAACGGATGCCGAGCGACCTCATTCTGCAATGAGGATTCTAAAGGAAGAATGTGAAAGTTAGGCTCCAGGGCTCTAAACTCGTGCTGATTAAGGGTTATCTACCGGAGTCCAGAATGGGTCTAGATATATCTCAAACGCCGGAGGCCCAGGGCCTTAGTAGTGTTACAAGTCTTACGGCTCAAGCGCAGAAGTCGAGAGACACAGACACAGGGGTATCAAGGTCTCTTACTACGCCGGAGGCGGTCACTTCAAAAGGGTCTGACCCCAGAGTAGACCCTACATCGACGGGACAGTCCATACAGGCAACTCCTATGAAATCAATGCCAAGGGACATGAGTCTACAACCCTCTAGGGAGACCAGTAAATCGCCGGGGGGGGGCAAGTAAAAGAGTCGCCGGCGAAAGGTCCCCTCTCAACGATTAAACCTAGTGGTGATAGGGTACTAGCAAAGTCAAGTCCCCTAGTACAAGTAGATGAACATCAATTAGAGGAGAAAGGTTCAAAGTCTATGAAACGGCCGAAACCTCAGTGCTTTACATCAAAACAATTAGACGATCTGTTGCATAGGGTGTTACAACAATGTGCCATTTCGAAAAGACATCAGGAAGCCCCAACGGAGGCTGCGGTACTTCCACCGGTGGACTCTGTGCCCACCTCCTCTAGGGATACCAAAGTTTTGCTTCTTAACACAGTTCCCCCCGCGACAGGGACGTTGCCAGAAAAAGTTTCCATCCGCCCTTTGTTACCAGCCAAAATTAATATAATTGCAGACCCGGATATCATCAGGGCTCAGACAACATCAAAAATATCTCTCCCCAATGCCGCTAGGCATGGGCAAGACTTACCAGCCGACAGCCAGGTTCACTCCCGGCGGGTGGATGAGTCTCTTTTTCAAGGGGAAGGGTCTAGTAGTTCCTTGCTAACTGACAAGCGGGTATCTGGTACTAATGTGTCTTCCGTGGGAAGGAAGGAGACTAGTTCTGGTCCGCTAACTCATGTCAATAGTGCGGGACATAACGTAAACTCTTACCTACAACATAAGACTAAGTCCCCTAAAGTTGATAGGGCGGCTCGATATCCGGCGGCTCTCCCGCCGGATCTCGAGGAACCCATGGACTCTCAGTCAGTAACTCAACCTCAAAAATCTCGGTCAAAATTGGAGGACCAACCTTGGACTCAGAAAGAGCCAGGTAGGTTATGGCTCCCAGTAACTGCGTTAACTAGAGGAGAGGGGCACAAGTCAACACAGGGGAAGGTTCCGGTGCCAAAAGAATGGTCTATAGAAGTGAAGAGGAAAAAGGTCTTCAGGGCAAAAGACGCACAAGGAAAAGTGTTAGAAGTGCAGGTTCAGGCAGTGCCCAACCCGGCTAATTTCGATACTTTGTGTACAACCCTGGTCAGTTGACCCCTTTTCAGCCGGATGACCTTAGTCCTTCCCCTCCTCCCCCAGATGTCCCGGTTTGCCCTGATTGCTCTCAACGCTGTGGCTTCAATGGGTGCCATTCTATAAAGTACGACGAGCCTAGCTTAACTTTTCATCGTTGTAATCCTCATCAAGACCGAAGGGAATTACATCTGGGTGAGGTGGGACATGGACCTGGGGTGACATGGGATCAGGAGGTCCAACAATTTGCTATTGATGTGACGCCCAATGCCTCGTTACCGGTTCCCCCACCGCAGCATACTGAGTTTGACTGGCTAAAGCAACAGCCCGGCAGAGTTCCCAGGGCTATTTTTAATTTCTCATTGCTCCCCAATTCGAGGCCCAAGATTTTTTGCCCCCTTTTATCGTCCCAGATCCTATTGAACTCCAGAGGGAATTCCTAGTCAGAGATAACACCCATCAGAAATTTATTAGTTTTCTCCTCACCAGGGATACGGCTCAGGCCATTGCTAAACCAATCCCCGATCCACCAAGGCAAAGGGCCGAGATAGTCAAAGCTTTTCAGCAATATATTCTACCGCATCCGGCACAATCCTTATTAGACATCCGGACAGCCTTATTTGAGGCAGTCCGAGCTAGCCAGCTACTCAGACTCGGTATGGTACAGGGGTTACCGGTGAACGTTTATTACAGAGTTGTTTTCTCTCCGGTACTGACGGCAACTACAGTTAATCCAGACACAGAGAGACGTAAGAATGATGCTTCAAGTGAGCAAAGGGTCTCCCAAGTAAATAACTCTTTAACTTTACATGCACCAGATGGCCGGCGATCGCCGGACGTAGAACTTTAACAAACTAAAAGAGTTAAAGATCCTAGAGCCTTTTTTCCTAGTGACGGTCGCTTTTCCCACTTAAATTTCCTGTTTTCTCCTCTCTCCTTCGGCCTGTCTGGGGCACAAGGTATCGAGGGGGGATGGTGTTTACCGCACCTGGGCCGCGCCTAGAATCTCGGCTCTGATTCAAAGTCCGGACTGTGTCCCGGCGGACAATTACCAGACCAGGCTGATCACAAGGATTCTCCGGAGCCGGATCAGACAACCATGGGTGAAACAAGTAAACCTTCCATAGAGGTTGACCGGGAAGTTCACCATGCGGAAACACTAGGGAGCGCGTCAGACAGTTTTGTGCCAAAGCTAAGACCGCTCCAAAAGGATTTTTGTTAGACCCTACTTGAAACCTTACACGGGTCGGGAATTCCCAAGCAAAACGAAGAGCTAGACAGTCCGCCGGTGGCTGGCCATCAGCTATTGGGGGTTACTGGTAATTTAGGGCCACTCAAAGAAGTTTCCCTGATCTTAACCATTACTACCTCTCCGGTGATGTACATTGATGTATGCTAGGGGGCGCATATCAAGGGGACACTAACTACTCCGGTCGGGGAGCCGGATAGTTGCTGGTTCACCTAGGTCAGAACTATGATGTTTTCTCCCAATTAAGTAAAATAATAAGCTCACTTGTTTACTCGTAACACAACAAGGGCAAATCAGGCCCAGAGGGAATTTTTTTTTTTTTCCTTAAGTGGTTTATATTATCTGCACTGCCAGTTTGCTCTGGACTCCAGGCCGGAACGCCGCGGCGGTTTGGCCAGGATCTCACAGTTTATCGGACAAACATTTTTGTTGCTCTCGGCTAGACGAGAAGACTTTGTTGTACTCCATTAGCAGGGGACTTGTGTCTTAGTCCCCCCTTAATTTTTGTGTCCCCGGAGGCCTGACTAGTCGACTTGTGCGTACGTGGGTAAGAAGTTTTTTGTTCCTGTCATCGGCAGCATGAGTAGCTCAGGAGCCGGTCGATTTTACGGAACTAGCAATTTACAAAACTAAGCTCTCCTCAAAATGTTTGAGCCCTTAGCCAGTCTCGCATATGGGTTCGTGTGCCTGCGCACATCCCACCCCCTCACGTAGTACCGTATGTGGAATGGACCAGCAACCGGACGGTTATTCATCTCCGCCGCTAGCTTCCAGTTGTTCCATGGCTTCGGCCCACATAGGACACCACTATCAAAGGGACTCGGTGGGAGGGTCCTCTTGAAGGGTTAGGTTCTCAGTTACAGTTTTTTCATACTAACAAGTAGTCATACAAGGAAGGACACACTGGTTGCCTCTGGTAACCCCAAGCAGGGTAGGAACCGGTCTCAGATCAAATCCGTTCTTCCTGGAAGGGCGGATTTTGTCGGCACAGCCCTTCCCTTTTTTCCTGGCATAAATTTCTTGTTCTACAGCCGGCAGACTGGTAACCATCCCTTTCGGGAAGTAGAGTGGCGGCGACCACAGAAACCATACGTAGAGACCACAGTTCTCTAATGCCCGAGAATTCAAATTGTTTTACCCTTTTTTGAGTCAGGTTAATAACATGTAATTAGTAGGCTACACTTCTATCTGAAGTTTGGTTTATGCCGGCGGAGCTCTCCCCACCCCGGCATGTAGTGGCCGGCGAGTTGCAGTACATTATAGTGGCATGTAAGCTCCTCCGGCATATTACCATTTTTTTTCTAACAAGCACAATATGAAGTTCCTTCGGTACTATTTGATCCATATTTGGAAGTTCAGCGAACTACTTATCTTTTGTATCTGTTTTGCCACTCTCAGGTTTTCAACCTGAGCGGTTTTCTTAGTGAAGAGAGAGTGAACTCTACCCCACCTTGGTAATATTAGCTTCGGTTAATTTCCGAACGACCTCGCAGTAGGTTACCGGGTATCCTTCTTTGTTCTCGTAGAAACGTTCTTGAGACACTCTCTCTTCACTAGTTTGTTATTGGGGTACCGGTAGGTTTTTCACGGCAGTTGGGCTGTTTAGGTTATGTGATAGTTCGGCCCATGAGTGGGCTAAGAAAAGGGGGGGGGGGGGAGACGAGGGTATCCCAGTACACCCTAAGGTAAAAGCCCCCCTCGCCAGAATCACACTGCTACGCCGGGTAGAAGTCCAGGCGTTGCTTCCGCCGGGCAGAAGCCTGAGCATTACTTGTAGTTAAGAGCTAGAAGCTCTAGATTTTATGTTAAATTGAATCCATAATTATTTTAAGAGATAAATATATAAGAGCTCCCTTAAGTAAGGTGTAAGAGCTAAGTTACGTTTAGAAACAAGCTATGTAAAGCTAGTCAGATTATGTTTTTATGTATAAGTTAAGGTTGGCTATCCGAGAGGCATCGGGATAGCTGGATGAGTGTTGAAACTGGTCAAGGGACTCAGTTATTTTTACCAGATGATAAACTATGAATAGTGTAAAATCTGAAAAGCGTGATAGGGAGTTTTGTATTAGCTCCTCTTATCACGATTTCCAACAGTATCTCGTGTAAGAGAGCCTGTTTTTTCGAGCAGGTCTTCTTCGAAGCAACGCACTGCTCACACTCTTTAATATTTTTTATTTTTCTATATTGCATGCAAACAATAAAATAGCTGTTCTGTTATACGAATTCTTGACTATACCTTGCAGGTTTGGAGGGTTTTAGATATTGATGCGAATGTCCCCCTCCAGTCTTGGGAATTCAGGCAACATCGTCAATGATGGAGGGGCCACTATTAAATTATAGGTTTGATTCCCGGAGGGAAGTAGAGAAAACCTAATATTTAGTAGGGGCCCCGGAATCATTGACGATGAAGGCCCTCCCAGCCATTCCCTTCCCATTCGCTTGATATCTTGAGTATTATCTTGATATATCAGTGAAGGACGAATGGTGCGCTTGGCGAGGCAAGAAATCCACCGAAGTGGGGAAGCGTGTTATAACCTTGATTAAGTCATTAATCTTTTCCTTTTTTCTTCTCTTATTTTTTATGAAAGTTTTTTCGTAGTGGGTACCCAATATATAACAATACCATAAGAGAAGTAGCATTGCACTTATGATGAATGACTCTGATCTTCCTCGCGGCAGTTGATTCAAACGACTGACGTGGGTGTTGAATGGAGACTATTATACTAATAGGCAACATCGTCAATGATTCCGGGGCCCCTACTAAATATTAGGTTTTCTCTACTTCCCTCCGGGAATCAAACCTATAATTTAAGGTACTGCATCTACCACAAACTCAGCACTGTTAATAATCCCTCAATTGGACACATGTATATAGGATAAATAGCTCTCAACTGAAATACTTTGTACCCATTAACTATGTAGGCGAAAACAATTACCAATGGGACTCGTGATTTAAACTATGCAGCATTGCAACCTACTAGGCTATGAAAAAAACTCATATCTCTAACTCTTATCCTACTTTTTTAATGCATTTGAAGATAATGGTTTACTTGTGATTCCTCATCTATATAAGCTAGGAACTATATCTTTTAATTCGTACACAGGATTAATAACACTGCATGGTTACGGTACAGCGAATAATTATATTTGTTGTGCAACATGTAATGGACTACCGGTACCGGTAATACTTTTGGTTCTATGGTAAGGTAAACTAATAAAATACTACCGGTACCATATAGGCCTATAATATATGTTCGTGAACATTACATTCCTAAATTGATTTTATTTAGCTTAGAAGCATCTCAGGTTATTAGTCTAGTCATTCTGGCGCAAATTTGGCCAAACCCGTCACTAATTGCAAAAGAAACGAACCCAGTTGTATTTGGTGGACTGAGGAGTTAGAAATAACATATCAAAAATCCCACTTAGTCCAAATATTGGAACATGCAACATTTTACCATTGAAAATTGTATATCTATGAGCCAGTTTTCCTGCATACATCATGACACAACTCGGCCAATTTTCACAGTAGGAATAAAAAATTGGTACCTACACCTATGTTTTCATAGCTAATCTTTCATAAAAACATGATTTCGAATGGATGCAGTCATATTTAAGGCCACTTTTAGAAATAAGCCCATGGTTTTAACCCTTTACCCACCAGCACGATAACCTAAGTCAACATGTCAGATGAGTAGCTTCATCACTAGCCCTTGGAATAAGAATTACTCCCCTGAGACATTTATCAACAGGTGGCAGCATCCTTTAATGGTTGCCTGGTGAGCCTGAATCAAAATCATCAGGAGTCTGAAAGCGAGACACCTAGAGCTGAGCGTGAAGTAGTCAGTGTTAGCAAGCGAGCAAGACAGTCGTGCACATAGTGAAGTCTGAGTGGTATCCCAGAGTTATTGTATTATTATTGTATTGTTATTGACACTACTTTTTTTCAGGGCTGGTATGGCTGAGTGTGTCTTCTGTAGTGAACCACTATCTAATGGATCCCCAGTAGTGACGCTGACGGAGAAAGGTTGTGAAGGAATTGCTAGTGCAGGAGCCTATGACAATGTACAGGTCGTGCCAGGTCAGTAGGTGCATACAAAGTGCCGAAGAGACTATAACAGAGATGGTGACAGACGTAAACGTATCTCATCAGCTGACAGACGTCTTAGTCTCCGCTCAACTGATCCAAAATTTAGTTATCAAGATCACAGTTTGTTCTGTGGAAATGGTGACCGATACCAAGGACGGCAGAAAGATCATGTTCTCGTGCCTGTCCGCACGTTCGACTTTCAGGACACTGTTAGGAAGAAATGTGGAGAACGTAATGATGAATGGGGAGAAACTGAGTTGTCAAGAATAAACTTTGTCCAAGATCTACATGCTGCCTATGCTATGTATCATCAGTCTTGTAATGTGAACTTTAGAACAATGAAACAAGTCCCTGAATGCTTTCGAAGTGACGCTGCTCAATCCTCCAAGAGAAAGAAGGTTGGGCGGCCCATTGCTAGCAAAAGGGAGCAGGCTTTCTTGAAAGTGGTTGACAACCTTGAAGCAAATGATGAAGAACTTACCACTGTTCAAGATCTCATTTCACAAATGGCCAATGTCCTACAGAATTCTGAGATTGAGCCATATGGACAAACGCACATGAAAGAGAAACTCAAAGAACATTTTGGAGACAAAATTGTCATCACCGAGATCAATGGGAAGAAAAACATCGTCACATTTCGACAAAAGGCTGCTTCAATTATCAGTTACTTTTTTAGTCAACCCAAAACTTCTGATACTGAGGCTGAAAAACTTTGGTTGATCGAGACAGCGGCAAAACTGGTAAAGTCTGACATAAACACAGTAGTTCAAGACAAGGACATTTACGCTACCTCCATTGAAATGTCTTCTGTTGATATGACTTGTGCATTCTTGCCCAACTCTTTGCAACATTTTTTGGACTGTCTTTTGGTCGGAACGGACAAGGATCTCAAGTCTCTAAGAGTGTCTTCAATTGGACAAGCAGTAATGCAGGCAACTAGGCCCAGAGTTCTTATAGCCCCATTGACGGGTATGACGGTGGACCAGCGCCAAAGGATGGCACCCAATTCAGAAGAACAGGATCGGCAGTAGTCAGAGATGTTCATGTGTCCCCGGGTATGCAACTCCGAATGAAGAAAGATGACTTCTTCGCCAGCAAAACCAACAAACAGAAGTTCATTAACATGCTGGGTAGTGCCCTGGAGAAATCAGGTTGTGTACTTCACCATGCAGATGGCGATGCTGACATAGTTATTGTTTCCCATGGTCTGAAGGTTGCTGAGACATGTGACACTATCGTTGTTAGAGATGACACTGACCTTATGATACTATTGTGCCATCATGCCACTAGGAACCACAGGAGACTCTACTTCCATCCAGAGGCAAAGTCCGGACAACAGCAAAGGTACATGGACATCCATAAGGCAAGATCGGAGCTGGGAGAACAGGTGTGTCGAGACTTGCTGTTTGTCCATGCCATGTTAGGCTGCGACACTACTTCGAGAGTGTTTGGTATTGGTAAAGCTGTAGGATTGAAGCTGATCCATACAAATGAGACATTCATCCAGCAGGCAGTTGTCTTTAACAGAACAGGATGCACACAGAGTGAGATTGTTGCTGCTGGAGAAAAAGCTATCCTCTGTGTGTACAAGGCAAATGCCAAGATCAGTAACTTGAATGAACTGCGGCATCAGACGTTCCTTCAACTGGTGAAGACAAGTAAAAAGGCAGTCCAACCTAAAAGTTTACCACCGACTTCAGCAGCCGCACAGTACCACAGTCACCGTGTATATCATCAGGTCCAAGCATGGAAAGAAGTACAGCTGGATGCTGATGAGTGGGGTTGGAAAATAGTTGACAGGCGAATGATACCGGTACCAGTTCAAACTAGTCAGAATATTGCACCCAAGGAACTACTGGAGTTTGTCAGATGCCAGTGCAAGACTGGATGCAGCACCAATCACTGTGGGTGCAAAAAGGTGGGGTTACCATGCACTACTGCAAGTGGAGAGTGCAGAGGTGTGTGTGAGAATGGAGGAGATGGTGAAGGGACTGAAATGAGTGCAGATGAGAATGACACCCAGTAGTGAGGACAACTGGGAAAAACTATGGTCTGAACATCGGTCTCAATGTCTCATGGTATGGGTGATAACTTGATCAGTCTGTTGTAAACCTGGTGTCCTACGATATTTTGAGGTCAATGATGTATCTCTGTATGTCCTGTCTCATGAGGTTGGCAGATATTTATTCAGCAGAAAGGACCAAACACATTCAAATGAAGGTAGAAACTGTGGGTGACATTAGAGGTCAATGGATGGGGTAGGCCTATTCATGGTACTAGTGATTATCAACTGAAAACATCAACTTTTTCCCTCCTATTAAGGAGAAACTGTAATACCACATCAGCAATTCAACAATTTATGTAGTTAGTTACAGATTTATAGTAATTATATGTACCGGTACTTTTATATGTCTGTCCTAATGTCGCCAGGGTCCTAACTGTGAAATATTTTTGAATGCAAAATAAACACTGTTCAAATACTTCGATTAATTGGGATTTTTAACCCCTTATTGGCGGCGCGCAACATAAGTCGAGTTAAATAAATTTGGACTATGTGGCGGCGCGCGACATAGGTCGTGTGGCAATTTCAGCACCTAATGTTGCTGAGAGAGAGAGACAAGTGGTGGCAGGAGAGTAGCGAGCGTATGACTGCTCCAGACCACCGCGGCGGACCAACTGACATGAATCCCACCCTCCTCCACCCTCTCACACTCGCTACATAGTGAAATGTATGGGGAAAGTACCGAATTAAATGGTTTTTGCACTCGTGTTGCGCGGTTGTTGCAAGAAAACTAGCCGTCATACAAGGATCGTTGTGGTGTCATTGGAAAGCTCTGTTTATGCCCTTTCAGGAATAGATACTTGTTTTACGCTCTGGGTCTTATTTAGGCATGAAAATGATCATGTAAACAGCCCTATTTTGGGTAAAAACACCCCACTGGTGGCTACATATTATATACCGCCTAGGCCGCTCTTAAAGTGTTAATGTTGTTTAGTACAGACCAAACCCCTAAATAAAGTTGGTTTTGTTTCTTTTGCAATTAGTGGTGGGTAAAACCCTAAGTTGACTGGACTATATCAAGACACTAACAACTGTTATCGAATAACTTTAAACTCAACCACACGGTAATGTTTCGTTCCCTTGCCACTTATTATTTATTTGTGGTAACTATCACCGAAACTACCACTAATTATTTCTCAACATTTGAAGGCTATTATAGAATAAGGATGTTGCAAAGATAATCGGGTGGATGAGACTCGTTAGCCTTGGTAGGCAACTCATCTAGGGGAGACAACCTTATACAAATCCGGGTGGAAGGACTCATCAGCCTTGGTTGGGAACCTGTCTAGGGGAGTAAACCTGATACAAATCCGTACTGCTTACCTAAGGGTAAGGCAGGTTAGTGGATGGATTAGCCGAACACCACTGTAGAAAAATAGTGCTAACAAGATACACAGAGGGCCTCGGAGTCGGACGGATCCTAAATCGAGTGGTCAATCCTGTAAGTCCTTCACTAAACTGGCTCGGGTTGTCCCTCTCACAGGGAATAGGTCTGCTTGGGGGCATTCTGTGTATGGCCACCCTCGTAAGGGGAGTAAGGCGTCCGGCAATAGATAGATAGATAGATAGATAGATGTTGCAAAGATCATATTAAAATGTGTTTCAACCTCCGGAGATACATTTTATGTGCACTATATAAAGTACTGTAAAAACAAAAACAAATTCTCCCTATAAGTCTCCCTATTGACGGTAGTGAAATTCTTATTAAGCTCCTTACTGTTAAATTAGATGCTGATTTCAATAAGTCATGGGGGGGGGGTGAGGGGGGGGGGGGCCAAAGCCCCCCCTCAACCCATCCTGTATCCAAAGGCAAAACAAATGTATACTTACCCTGAAAATTGCTTACCGGTACCGGTACATCTGAGTGTTTTAAGAGCGTTGGATAATGGGAGAAATAAAAATTTCCGGGGATTGTAACTAATTTCGATAATATTCAAGGACACTACATCTGCCTTATTAGAAACAATTTATTAGGGAAAATAGGCACCAACAGATTCGCCATATTTTTCTCCATATAGTCCGCATGGAGGATTTTCGTTATTGACAAATTGAAAAAATACCCTTTTCACAGAAAAATACACCAAAAATCTGTCAAATACGTCTAATAGCGGGGGTGTGGGGGCGGCAGCCCCCACCCATAATACTAGGATAGGTTAGGTAAGGTTGTTAGGTTAGGCTAATGTCCTTTCAAAGGGGTATTGGCTAGTAAACACTAGGATAGCTTATACCCGGTCAGAGGTAAGAAGAAGAAGAAGAAGAGTCCTGATGTAGTCTCCTTGAATGCTACCCTAATTTCAACTACCGGGTACTGTATAATGATGAAAACTACCTAAAGCCAAAAAGAAAAACCATGGGAAAATTAGTGGTAGTTTCGGTTATATTTTCCTTATATGTTCGTATGCTTAGACAATTTCCAACGTAATGTAAAAACTGTTGCCGTTTTTTGTACAATATAATAAAATCGGTTTAATGACAGTTTGGTGTTAGTTGGAAATAATATGAAATGTTAGTGGTGAGTAGAAGCCTTCGATTGATCGTCTGTCAACCCTCCCGCTGGTTTAAACCTTGGATTGACTGCCCGCTGCATTCTTAGACTTGTCATCCATTATTTATAAAGATCCTTGCTTAGAATGACTGCGAAGACTCTGCAAATAATTAGTTGCAGCATCTGTTATTTTATATTTCCGGTATGAGTTCCTTATGGATTAGTGTAAGCTAGCATAAGTAATTCGAGGCTTTTATAACTTCGATCTAGCGTTAAACCTACGCCTCCCGCTGGTTTAAACCTCAGATCGAGTAATCCGCGGATTAACTGGATAAGCTGATCAGGATTTCATGCTGAATACCAAGTCCTAGATTGAGTTTCAATCTTGGGTTTAACCCTGCGAGGAGGTTTAAACCACTGTTTTGAATTCGGGCCTAAGAGAAGCATTGCACCCATAACCCCACACCACGGCTCCCGTCTACAACAATTGCTACCGGTATATACGGCTTCATTCATTAGTTATAGGCTATCCTCCGACACCTGCGCCCTTTGTTTAATAATAATGGTCTCCAACGATGATATAGGGGATGACTCGCTCTTATCTCTCACCTTCTCTCCCTGTCTTCTCCACCTCACATTAAGATTAAACAATAGTGCCACTGGGAAGTAACGATGCCATGAACCGCAGGGAAAAAGATTAGACCAGAAATGGGAGGGAAATGCAGTGAGCGTGTGGTCTTGCCTCCAGTATACATTTGTGGAATAATGTTGTACGTGCTAGGGGAGCTGAAGTTGGTGTTGTGTGTGCGGTTAACCCCTTTCTGTACCGACAACGTCTTTAAATTTTATTTTAGATACCCAGTATAGGCCTATTTAGACGATTTTAGGCTATGCAGTTTAAGAACGGTTCAATATTATTCTAATACCACGATTTGTTTTGATAGCCTATATTTGAAGATAAATATGGAATCTATATGCTCTACAAATCATATGAAAATATGTTTTAACCCTCGGCAAAACCTAATAAAAAAGTATGGTACTAAAATGTCTTTTTCATAACAAGGTTGTAAATACGGTACTTCCAGTTATCGACAGCTCTAAAGATCATATGAAAATGTGTTTAACCCTTCTTTGGCGGCGCGCAACTTATGTCGTGTGAAATAAATATGGACTAAGTGGCGGTTCACAACTTATGTCGTGTGCCATTTTCACCGCGTAATGTTGCTGAGAGAGAGAGATGAGTGGTGGGAGGAGTGTAGCAAGCGTATGACTGCTCCAGACCACCGCGGCGGACCTACTGACATGAATCCCACCCTCCCCAACCCTCTCGCACTCCCTACACAGGGAATTATGTAGGGAAAGTACCTAATTACATGGTTTTTGCACTCGTGTTGCGCGATCGTTGCAAGAGAACCAGTGGTCGTACAAGGATGGTTGGGGTGTCATTGGAAAGCTCTGTTTATGCCCTTTCAGGGATAGATACTTGTTGTACGCTGGGGGTCTTATTTAGGCATGAAAATAATCACGTAAACAACCCTATTTAGGGTAAAAACTACATATAAATTACCGCCTAGGCCGCTCGTAAGGTGTTAATCCCTCGGGAAAAACCCAGCATCCTGGTTTCGAATCCACGGACTGCCACATGTGTTTGTAAAATTTCATTAGTCGATTTTAGGAGTATAGTTGGTTGTTGGAAGGAACATGATAATTGATATTGGTTCAGGGGTAATTTATCGAGAGGACTTCCCTAGTGGTTAAGGCCCCATTAATTGCTCGTTCCATTCACATATGCATAGCCTACGTGAGTTGCAGTTGGGATGTGTGTACAACTGTACATGCTTAGATTGATATGCAGGATTCGAAGTTGCATAAAAAATCGTAGGCAGTGTCCACCAACCTTTAACTGTCTTCGTGGTGCGATGCATAAGGTGTTGATTTTCGGTGTGAGCATCCTGGGTTCGAATCCACGGACTGCCACATGTGTTTGTAAAATTTCATTAATCGATTTTAGGAGTATAGTTGGTTGTTGGAAGGAACATGATAATTGATATTGGTTCAGGGGTAATTTATCGAGAGGACTTCCCTAGTGGTTAAGGCCCCATTAATTGCTCGTTCCATTCACATATGCATAGCCTACGTGAGTTGCAGTTGGGATGTGTGTACATGCTTAGATTGATATGCAGGATTCGAAGTTGCATAATAAATCGTAGGCAGTGTCCACCAACCTTTAACTGTCTTCGTGGTGCGATGCATAAGGTGTTGATTTTCGGTGTGAGCATCCTGGGTTCGAATCCACGGACTGCCACATGTGTTTGTAAAATTTCATTAATCGATTTTAGGAGTATAGTTGGTTGTTGGAAGGAACATGATAATTGATATTGGTTCAGGGGTAATTTATCGAGAGGACTTCCCTAGTGGTTAAGGCCCCATTAATTGCTCTTTCCATTCACATAGGCCTATGCATAGCCTACGTGAGTTGCAGTTGGGATGTGTGTACATGCTTAGATTGATATGCAGGATTCGAAGTTGCATAATAAATCGTAGGCAGTGTCCACCAACCTTTAACTGTCTTCGTGGTGCGATGCATAACGTGTTGATTTTCGGTGTGAGCATCAAGGGTTCGAATCCACGGACTGCCACATGTGTTTGTAAAATTTAATTAATCGATGTTAGGAGTATAGTTGGTTGTTGGAAGGAACATGATAATTGATATTGGTTCAGGGGTAATTTATCGAGAGGACTTCCCTAGTGGTTAAGGCCCCATTAATTGCTCTTTCCATTCACATAGGCCTATGCATAGCCTACGTGAGTTGCAGTTGGGATGTGTGTACATGCTTAGATTGATATGCAGGATTCGAAGTTGCATAATAAATCGTAGACAGTGTCCACCAACCTTTAACTGTCTTCGTGGTGCGATGCATAAGGTGTTGATTTTCGGTGTGAGCATCCTGGGTTCGAATCCACGGACTGCCACATGTGTTTGTAAAATTTCATTAATCGATTTTAGGAGTATAGTTGGTTGTTGGAAGGAACATGATCATTGATATTGGTTCAGGGGTAATTTATCGAGAGGACTTCCCTAGTGGTTAAGGCGCCATTAATTGCTCTTTCCATTCACATATGCATAGCCTACGTGAGTTGCAGTTGGGATGTGTGTACATGCTTAGATTGATATGCAGGATTCGAAGTTGCATAATAAATCGTAGGCAGTGTCCACCAACCTTTAACTGTCTTCGTGGTGCGATGCATAAGGTGTTGATTTTCGGTGTGAGCATCCTGGGTTCGAATCCACGGACTGCCACATGTGTTTGTAAAATTTCATTAATCGATTTTAGGAGTATAGTTGGTTGTTGGAAGGAACATGATAATTGATATTGGTTCAGGGGTAATTTATCGAGAGGACTTCCCTAGTGGTTAAGGCCCCATTAATTGCTCTTTCCATTCACATATGCATAGCCTACGTGAGTTGCAGTTGGGATGTGTGTACATGCTTAGATTGATATGCAGGATTCGAAGTTGCATAATAAATCGTAGGCAGTGTCCACCAACCTTTAACTGTCTTCGTGGTGCGATGCATAAGGTGTTGATTTTCGGTGTGAGCATCCTGGGTTCGAATCCACGGACTGCCACATGTGTTTGTAAAATTTCATTAATCGATTTTAGGAGTATAGTTGGTTGTTGGAAGGAACATGATAATAAAGTACCGGTAGGCCTATGCTACTAAAATTAAATTTTCGTAACAAGGTTGTCAATATGGTACTTTCCTGTTATCAACGTACAATAAAAGCTGAAGATTGCAGAGTAAAAGCTGAAAATTGCAGAGTAAACACTGTAGACTTCATCGACTTTTCTTTCGCCTTTTTTTTACCAAGGGAGTAATACCCAACCAGCGGGGGTTTGGGGGCGGCAGCCCCCATCCATAATATTAGGATAGGTTAGGTAAGGTTCTTAGGTTAGGCTAATGTCTTCAAATCATAGCCCTCCCCACAACCGGAGAGAGAGTCTTAACATCGATCGAAAATGGGGATTGGGGAAAATAGTTTTTTTCCGAGATTTCTAATTAATTACAAACACTATATATTGATGCAAATGAACACGAAACAATTAAAAAAACACTCGAAAAAATCGTGGTATTAAAATAAAAAAAATCCAAAAAAGCTCTGTAAAAAGAATGAAGGAAATGAGTGACAATATTTAGGAAGATACGGTAGGCCTATGTAATTATGGTAAAGTGTCTCTTAATCAAGGGCGACAGCTTAGGATTATAGTCTTCACATGAGGCCCCCAGTGCAACAAGAAACGAATATGCCAAATACAAAAATTGTCTGAAAACTGCTTCAAATTTTGAGAACTTTTATCAACCATAACTGTTTTGTTACCATATTAGGTCGATAATCTTCAAGGACACTACATCCGCCTTATTAGAAACAATTTATTGGGGAAAATAGGGACCAATAGACTCGCCATATTTTTCTCATTATAGTCCGCATGGAGGAATTTCGTTATCGACACTTGAAAAAACCCGATTTCACAGAAAAATACACAAAAAACCTGTCAAAGATGTCAAATAGCGGTGGTGTGGGGGCGGCTGCCCCCACCCATAATACTAGGATAGGTTAGGTAAGGTTGTTAGGTGAGGCTAATGTCCTTTCAAAGGGGTATAGGCTAGTAAACACTAGGATAGCCTATACCTGGTCAGAGGTAAGAAGAAGAAGAGTCCTGCTGTAGTCTCCTTGAATGCTACCATTAGGTCTATAGGCTACAGTTGTAATTAACACCAGTTATAAGGATTAGTGAATTGTATGTTTGGTTAAACTTTTATATGATTTTCTTAAATAATTAGGGTAGCCTAGATATTCATGATCAATTAAAATATTTGAAGATTACGAAAACAAAAAATAATGGTGCGATTTTTACTTTACAAGCGCTTAATTTACAGGTACACCCGCCACCCGGATACCACAGAAACTAGCCCAGGTGGTTATGAGCCGGAGATTTGCTGCGGATCCTTTCTGGACGGCAGCTCACTGTAACTATCACGGGTCCACAGGCACGTACGCACGCACATGCGCACACACACACACACACATTCATTTCGAACCAATAGTGACGATTGTCAGTGTCCTGTAGGCTATGATATTTATCGTGTTTTTATTTTGCAAGGCAATCAAATATTGATAGTATAAATAGATACCGGTACCGGTACTTAACCTTTAACCAACGGCGCACGACATCTGTCGAGTTAAATCAATTTGGACTATGTGGCGGTGCACGACATCTGTCGAGTGCCATTTTCAGCACGTAATGTTGCTGAGAGAGAGAGCTGAGCGGTGGGACAAGCGTAGTAACCTTATGACCGCTCCCCACGACCGTCGTGGGTGTACTGAACTGTATTGCACCTTCCTCCCCCTCCTCTCACTCGCTACACAGGGAATTATGTATGGAAATTCCCTTTTTGCACTCTTGTTGCACGATCGTTGCAAGAAAACCAGTGGTCGTACAAGCATGGTTCGGGTGTCATTGGAAAGCTCTGTTTACGCCCTTTCAGGGATAGATACTTGTTTTACGATCTGGGTCTTGTTTATGCATGAAAATGAGCACGGAAACAACCCTATTTAGGGTAAAAAAAAAAACCCGCTGGGCGGCACAGTGTAAAATACCCTACCACCCGCTCTTTGTGTGTTAAGATACCCAATGATATGATTAATACCCTGGTTTACGGTGTATTAATAATTGTGTGTGTGTGTGCGCGCAATAGAAGTCATCTGTAGTTGGTACGATTAAATACATTACCAGGTATTGATATACCGTTCACCCATGTCCATCTGAGTATACTAGCCTATAATGATGGTTCTCCACGACACAAAAGGCCGTTTTTATAGCATTACATTCTTTCTAATCATCTAAAGCCGCTGCCACACGAACGCTTTTTTCCGTCAATTTTCCATGAGCAAGTTCGTTCTCGTAATATTTCGGGATTTTTTCGCACTGGTATCGGTAACTAGACTGAAGATAGATTATGTTAGGCGGCTGAATTCTGATAAAGTGTCATTTTTTAACACTCCACGAGCGGCTAGGTTAATAACTTCTACTACCTGCCCAGCAGGTAGTAGAAGCGAGCTTCATACCATGCTCTTTGTCATGCATAAAAAGAGCCAGAGCGTAATACAATTATGTATCCGTGAAAGGGCGTTTATTGAGCTTTCTAATGACACCTGAACCATCCTTCTACGATCACGGGTTGTCTTGCAACGATCGTGCAACACGAAGGAAAAATCCCTAAAATACCGTAATTTCCTTACATATTTCCCTGTCTAGGGAGGCAGTGAGTGTGGATGTGTGTGGAGGTGGGGCCAGTCACGGCGCGGGAGCCGTGCCGAATGGTCAGAGCCAACCTACGCTCCTCCCACCGCTCGGACTCTCTCTCAGAGCCAATTATGTGCTCAACATCGCAACCGACTTAAGGCGGGCCCCGCTCTTTTGTCCATGGTTCTCTAGACCACCTTAAGTCGGGGCCCGCCAAAGAGAGGTTAAGCTTCCAGATCATAATTGCCCGTAACAATTGCTCTAAAAAGGGCTCGTGTGACACCAGCTTAAGTATATAAAAATACAAATGGTCTGTCCTATTCTGTATGATTTTGAACCCAGGTTAATAGCACATGTAGAATATCTATGCTAGTGTTAGACAAATGCACGCCGTAAATAATGTTAGAGAGATGACACACACACAAAGCTGAAAACCTAAGCAATAGGCAATAACTGGGTGATTCGGAAGTGTCTCGTTTGATTCTTAATTTCATAAAATGTATGGGGCTATTCGTTCGTGTCCCTTTTGAATGTAAATATTGGAGACAATACAATTCAATAAAAAATAGCCTACAGTAATACTAATAATGATTGTATAAAATTAAAAAAGAAGATAATTATCATGCAAGACATGGTGAGAGTCAAGCCTCTTTGGTTCGAGACTTATGAGTGTGTGAGACCCTGTTATAGAGTGGGCTGCCGTACAGAAAGGATCCATTACAAATCTCCGGTTCATACCCACCTGGGCTAGTTTCTGTGGTATCCGGGTGTACCATCAGGACCACCACAGACTTATTAGAGACTTTTATTTGGTGTCTACGCATCCAACACCAAGCTACACCCATTTGTGGTATACGAAACACCCAAAAACGAAATAGGACACTCTAATATGAATAACATTAGACGAAATATAAGGATAACTCAGTGGAAGAGTTGCGTTCGCGGGAGTAACATCAATCGCGTTCTTTACATAGCGCTAGAGGTAAGTAGGATAGGCCCACTTCGCGCATCAAATTTATTTCCCACCTTGGCGGTCCAAATAAAATTTAGGCTGTGGGATACAGTATGCTCCGCTCCTCCAGGCTCCGAACAATCACAAAATAGTAATTAAGAAAATGTGCCTTCGTTGGTAGTAAGATATAAAATTGATAAATCTACAGTTATACTACCCCTATTTTGTCGCTATTCTGTTGGTACTAATGGGTTAATATTATTAGTAGTAGACTTAGTATGGTTTAATGATGCGCGGAAATGTATATTTGACATGAAATAGATACATTGAAGTATTACAAACCTTCGCAAACCCATAAACAGGGAACGTGAGCAGGGTTTAGACCGTCGCGCACCCATAAACAGGGAACGTGAGGGGGAGTTTAGACCGTCGCAGAAACAGGTTACTTTTCGGTTAGGTTAGGTTAAGTTAGGTTAGGTTAGGCTAATGTTAAAAATACTAAAATGCGATGGTCCTCGGTAGTAAACAACACTGTATATCAAAGAAAAAAAGAAAAACAACAACAAATTACCTGAAAAACTCGTATCTGGTTGGTGATAATTTTTTATCAAAATAAGTTTTTTTTCCAGTTTCCGCGTCTGCTGAACCATCCAAAAACACGCTAAAAGGCGTGTTTTGAAGGGGGGAGGTGGTGGGGGGTAGTGGGGGAGGGGTAGTATAACTGTAGATTTACCATAAAATTACCTAATTTGCAGAGGTGGGCAGGTGCGCGCCATTTGGCGCTCTGCGATCCGGTGCGCATTACCAATATAGAGGAGCGCGGAGCGGCAAAATTCTGAAATCGGAGTGCAGGCGGGGAGCGCAGCTAGAAATTCGCGCTCCTTTCTGGCGCTCCGGAGGCGATTTTTCCTGTCAACAACAGGTACAAGAAGGTCATTATCGTGTACAGTCATCGTACCGTTCGTACGGTGTTACCCACGGTGTTAGTGAACTGTGATACAGTGATACTATGATAGTGACAGACTGACAGTGTTACAGTTGTTAACTTGTTATTTTTTTTTTTTTGGCTTTTGCTAACGCAAAGTAAACCTTACGGGCAAGTTACAGCTTACGAAGGGGCCTAAGGGTAAGTCTGGCAGTGGTATAGCACGAGCCTGTCTGACTGTCTGAGTGTCTGTGGACAGCTTGGACGGGTCCAATAATCATAATATAATCAGGGTGTCAATCCACAAAATATGAATTGTGTTATCATTATGGTTTATTATTTTGTTATCATTATAGCGCAGCGAAGGCGCGAGCTCTAGGTGGGTCAGGGGGCATGCCCCCCAGATTTTTTTTTTGAGAAATTATGTGTCTAAAACAGTATTTCCTGCAATAAAAAAACAATCAAGATGGAAAATATGGAGACCAAAATTGTGTCAATTTAGCCTAGCCTACCTTTTTTTTTTTTTTTTGGGGGGGGGAGTTTCTGTTATCATTATACAAAAAGTTCATTGCGTTATCACTCAAAAAAACAGCGTCGTTTGACACCCTGAATATAATCAATTAATCATATCATATTAAATTATTAATGATATTATGATATTAAATTATTATTCATTTAATCATGTAATCAACTAAATAGTAAATACTAATCAATGTAATCATGTTGTATTGTTGTTATTGTATTGTTAGGCTTGTTAGAATGTTAGCTTGATAAGTTTAACTGTTTAAGTTTCTCAGTTTGGACAGTTTCTGTAATTCTTTATGTCATATCATAGATATCAATGGACAGTCACAATGTCACAAACTCACAATGATATCAATCATATCATATCATATCATATCATTGACATTTGCAATTATATCAATCATATCATATCATTGACATTTGATTCATTGATATGACATAAAGAATAACAGAAACTGAGAAAGTGAGAAACTTAAACAGTTAAACTTCAGAAAGACACAATGACTTGAGGTTTTTTTAATGTTTTGAATTCTTGGAATTTAGTGAAGTGAAAGACAAAGCACAAAGTGAAGGACAAAGGTAAATAATTAAATAACTTCTAGAAGCTGTTTTGTTTTTTATATACCTATTTTTGGGAGCGCGGAGCGCAGGAGCGGGAAGCGCATCGGGTCTGCTGACAAAAGGAGCGCGTGAGCGCTGCCACATTACCTTATGTCTGATGAGCGCGGAGCGCTGCCGCATTACCGGTCCCACCGGAGCGCGCCCACCTCTGCTAATTTGGCACACTGACATTAATTTAACGCACTGTTATATTATCGTTGAACACCACATAAAAAACGTTATTAAATCGTTGTTATTACTAGTACCAGACCAAAAAAGGGTTTAGCTTGTTGATGGATGCGTGGAAACCTAAGATAAAGCTCCAGTAAGTCCGTGGGGTACCTGTAAAGTGCACGCTAGTAAAGTAAAATCACACCAAGACGACCAATTTACAAGAAACCGAGTTGAATTTGAACTTAAATTATACTGAAAAACATTTATTTTGTATGAAAATTGTGAAAGGCATAAAAGTTGTGTTTTTTCATAAGTGTTCAAACATAGCCTAGATGCCGTTTTCTGACAGTACGGGTAGGCTACTTACCAAAAAGAAGAAAGGGGTGAAGACTGTAAAGGTTTCATAGCGTTTCCGATCCCTTAACCTTTTTTCACCATCATCATCACCATGGTCATCACTATAGGCCTAGGCTACTCTGTTTCTTTTCACCTGACGATATATTGAATCCCTTAGCAGTAAATGTATCGATACTTAATTTAAAAATATAAAACTAGCCTAGGCTATGTCTCTGCATCATATTAAGACTGAGTTTGTATAAATTACACTAGGCTATATTTCACTACAAAATCTTCCAAAATAACTGTGAAATGTTGATGAAAACTTTGCAGTTTACCGTCAGTTGACAAGTAACAGACTAGACTATAGCCTCATCACCACCTGTTGCACCGCCACTGTCAGCACTCACTGCGGCCGGGGCGCCCCGGCTGCTTCACTATCGTCCTTCACTTCACTATCGTCCTCATCAATAGTTTCACCACTATCACCACCAGTGTTCTCATCACTATCCATTTCCGCATGTTTAGGAAGGTATGTGAGATCATCATACTCGCTATCATCACTTGAGCCAGAACACAACCACAGTGGCTTCACAATTCCTTTACGTCTGTAGAATGAGGTAGCACAAGCAGTCTACCCACTTTTTGTTGGCAACTGGACCCCTGATGGGCCTCATTGTCACTATTATTGTCTTCACTGACACTGTTTGCCATTGTGGTAGAATTCTAGAGACCAGACAAAGCGTAAACACTGTGTAAATCCAGATATGAAGCACAAATTTCAGACGACCTCCCGCCGCGTTTCCAATTTTTGTTTACACGTGTCACGTGGGACAGTGGGAGAGCTCTGGAGGGTTTGGGAACCGAGATGGTTAGGCACATAACTTATTTAATTATTGTTTTGCCTTTTTACTTATTCTAGGGAGTTATTTCAAATATTTCATAGGAATGTATTATTAAATACATATTTTTTTATAATGTATCCTTTCTAACAGCTATTTTTTTATGAATTATGTATCGGGAATCGAAACACATGCCCTACGAAGCTCTCAGCTGGAGTATATTCGTCTCGTCTCCCACCTACATTTTCGAGAATAATCATGCTGAGGCGATAAGTTTGAAAAAGTAGGTTCTTTCTAGGGACTGTCAACCTTATGACATAAGGTTCTTTGGCGAATACCCACTGTACATAAAAAATATATGTATCTAGCGACATGTTGCAGGTCAGGTGAAGGTGTTGAGTGATAAGCCTTTACAACGGCACCTCGTAGATACTTTCTACTGTTCCTATTTTCTGAAGTGTAGAGAGGGGTGTTGGAGAGAGAGGAAGGTGTTGGAGTGGCTTTGTTATGTGTGTTATTAGTCTATATACGTCGTCGAGGTGTTCCCCGACTAACTAATAACTCAATTTAGCTTAACATGGCATATTCGTCGCTTGCTGCACTGGGACGATTGATGATTATATTAACCCATTCAGTACCGGTGCAGTCCTTGTAACTTTATTCTGGTTACTATTAGATGATTTTATTCAGTTTAAAAAGGGCCTCCAGCAATTAACAGGCTTCGAACTATTGCATTTAACCGTTCTTACTAGAACATAGGCTATCCTTAAACTGCACAAAATCGTTTAAATATAGTATACAAGAATATGATTAAAATAACATCGTCGCTACAGCAGGGGTTAATCTTACTAACCAAAGATTAAAAAGACCTTGTGCATTTTTGTTTTCGTGCTTGCCCAATACCACAAGGAGAATTTTCCTAAGATGGATACAGTTATATAGTTGTAGTTAATATCATAAAATCTTCCTAATAAATTGCATCGTGTTATAATTGCATATATACAGATACTTATAAGAAAATATTTGACTGTGCCATAACTTTACCAGATTTAACCCCTTCTGTACCGGCGACGTCTTTTTCACATTATTCTGGCTACAATTACACGAATGTATTCAGTTTTAAAAGGGCCTCTATTAATTAACAGGCTTCGAACTATCTCACTTAGCCATTCTTACTACCACAGATCCTTAAACTGCACAAAATCGTCTAAATATTGCTAGAATATACTTGATCTGATCCTGACCTTCCTTATCATGGCGTAACCTAACAAAATTATATCTCTAAGCTAACACAATCTAGCATTAAACTGATATGTAAGTAAACATAACCCCTTCAGGATCATGACACATTTTAATAGTATATTCTAGCTATTATTTTGCGATTTTGCGAAGCTTTGATGCCTACAGATCCTTCCTAAGTTGTAAAGAAACTTCTAGGAGTAAATTGTCGATGACAGAGAGAGAGAGAGCTGCTTACAGTCCTTCCGATCTCAACTAATCAGTAATCAGTTAATCACTCCCCCACCTGTGCCACTAACAGTATTGCCAATTTAGCTACTTTCCCGATAGATTTACAGGCATTTACTTCGATCTGGCGGTACATTTGTACATCAAGTGACATGAATCCTAGCAATATTCTGGAGATTTAAGGCATTTACTTCGATCTAGCGGTACATTTTTACATCAAGTGACGTGAATTCCAGCAGTATTCTGGAGATTTGAGCCATTTTAGAGCGATATTGTAGAGATCGTGGCCATTTTCTAGCGATTCTCTTAATTTATTTGCTATCTAGCGGACTTGATTTGGTAACCCTGGCCACTATAGGGTATTTTTTCGAGCTGATGATAAACTGAATCTGTTAGCAGCGAATTACCCGATACTTAATGGTTAAGTATGAAAGTAATATATATCCAAGTCAAATTATTGCCAAGTTTTCAAAATTAACAATAAATATCGCTACAAAATCTTCGTAATAACCGAGTAATGAAGATGGGGACATGGTAATTTACCCTCAGCTGAAAATAAAGACAATAATGGATCTAGTAAATTACCCTGAGTGTGTTTACGCCGTCATGTAATAACCAATAAAACCATAATGTGTTTGGATTCCTTAACCCCTTCTCTACCGGAGACGTCTTTCTAAATCGACACCAAAATAGCGCAAAAGGTCTTGATATTGATATAGAAATGGGACGAACGGCATTAAAATCGACAAACTAATGGGGCGAACGTTTACAATTTGAAAACTAATGGGGCTAAATATGAGAGGGAAAGGGGTCCAAAAAAGCAGTTCATCACCCCTTAATAGAACGCCGGAACCAAACCTATTGGAATCTATATTTCTATATAATATTTGCGATTGTCTGTGTGTGTGTCTGTTCTCCATTCACATATGCATAGCCTACGTGAGTTGCAGTTGGGATGTGTGTACATGCTTAGATTGATATGCAAGATTCGAAGTTGCATAATAAATCGTAGGCAGTGTCCACCATTCTTTAACTGTCTTCGTGGTACGATGTATAAGGTGTTGATTTTCGGTGTGAGCATCCTGGGTTCGAATCCACGGACTGCCACATGTGTTTGTAAATTTCATAAATCGATTTTAGGAGTATAGTTGGTTGTTGGAAGGAACATAATAATTGATATTGGTTCAGGAGTGATTTATCGAGAGGACTTCCCTAGTGGTTAAGGCCCCATTAATTGCTCTTTCCATTCACATATGCATAGCCTACGTGAGTTGCAGTTGGAATGTGTGTACATGCTTAGATTGATATGCAAGATTCGAAGTTGCATAATAAATCGTAGGCAGTGTCCACCATTCTTTAACTGTCTTCGTGGTGCGATGTATAAGGTGTTGATTTTCGGTGTGAGCATCCTGGGTTCGAATCTACGGACTGCCACATGTGTTTGTAAATTTCATAAATCGATTTTAGGAGTATAGTTGGTTGTTGGAAGGAACATAATACTTAATAGGCGGCCGCAGTTTTGGACCTGGGGAGCTGAAACTTTGCATGTGTGTGTCAATTGACCTGGGTCAGGTCATAGAGGGGGCGATCCCACGATCGGAGGTCGTTTCGAGGCCAAAATTAAAAAACAAAAATGAAAAAATTCGAATAAAATGGCCGTTTGGGGCAGAAGGAGGCCTCCGATCGAAAAGGTGTATGAAACGAAAGTTGTTCGAAGCCCCCCAAAATGGGGGTACGGATGAGGTCAGATCCAAATCTGAGGTCATTTAGCGCCCGAAATCGAGGTCGCCGTTTAATGAGGCACAGGGAGGTCGAGGCCGGTGATTATGGTAGTAGTAGTATTTTGATGATTGTGGTAGTAGTGATTGATGATAGTGATTATGGTAGTAGTAGTGATGGTGATTATGGTGATTACCCGGGCAACGCCGGGTACCCCTGCTAGTATATTATTAAATCAGTTCGTGTGTCTGTTTGTCTGTCTGTGTGTTCTTCATAGGTGGCCGCAGTTTTCGACCTGGGGAGCTGAAACTTTGCATGTGGGTGTCAATTGACCTGGGTCAGGTCATAGAGGGGGCGAGGCCACGATTGGAGGTAGTTTAGAGGCCGAAATTGAAAAAATAAAATGGCGGTTTGGGGCAGAAGGAGGCCTCCGATCGAAAAGGTGTATGGAACAAGAGTTGTTCGCAGCCCCCCAAAATTGGGGTACGGATGAGATCAGATCCAAAATCGGAAGTCATTTAGCGGCCGAAATCGAGGTCGCCGTTTAATGAGGCACAAGGAGGTCGAGGCCGGTGATTATGGTAGTAGTAGTATTGTGATGATTGTGGTAGTAGTGATTGATGATGGTGATTATGGTAGTAGTAGTGGTGGTAGTAGTGATGGTGATTATGGTAGAATTTAAACCCGGGCAACTCCGGGTACCCCTGCTAGTATTTGTTAAATATACAAAAAGCTTCCTTGAATTACACCCAAATACAGACAACAGTATGTATGTATGTACTGTATATACTCATGCACATACCCCATTGCTGGGGGTAGCCAATTTGAGACCAAACCCGAAAAGAAACCTTTCAATTTTCAATTCTCAAGCCCCTTTCACACATTCACAATGTTGAGCACGATGTACCCCGATTTGAATATCGGGACACAACGTGGTGCAATCGCCAACGTGTGTCGGGGTCATCGAGGAGCGGCGGGTTACCCACGGGGCGGGACGTGGCAAATCATGCTTGGGGACGATGTGTTTGGGGGTGTCCAAACAAATTGCACGAGGGAATTTTGGCATGGTAACATCGGGTACATCGTGTCGATGACGTGGATCTGGCGTGTCGGTATCGGGTAGCATCGGCATCGATGTGGCGGCGTCGGGGTACGTCGTGAAAGATACCGGCCATTTTCAAATCCCCCGCCGCCACTACGACAGGCCCCGATGTTGCCACGTGTACACCCGACGCCACCACGCTGCACCCACGATTATCGGGTATTGACGTGTGGTCCACGTGAGTCCATGTGTCGTACAAATTATGGAAGCACGACGGCAACACGTCAGCACCCCGGCAACAACACGCTGGCAACACGGCAACAACACGAGGTGCACAATGGCGGGACGATGTGGCAACTGCGCACCACACGCAGGCCACGCCGACTGCCGCGCACCCCACGCCGCCTCCACGAGCCCCACACGCGGCCATAAAAGGAGTCCCGAGCAGGGACGCTGTCTCACTCGCTCTGGCCGCAGCAAACAGTCAACATCTCTCAACGTTCTCTCAACCTACCCCACCACTCCACGCCACGCCATCCTCCGTCAGAAGAAGTTGCCCACTTCTGTGAAGAAGTGTAGGAAGGCAGCGCTGCAAAACAACGTCGACGACGAAGATGATGAGGTGCCCGACCTGTCCCTACCACACACTGACACACCCGAAGCCCCTGAAACAATGCAGGACCAAGCAGGGCAGGAATCCAGCAACGTACTTCCCTCGCCTCAACAGCCACTTCCGGGTCCAGACCTGCCTTCTCCGTCTCCTGGGTGGCACCTGGGCATCCTGCAAGGCCTTGTAGAGGTCAACATTTAGTCTTGCCTGATGTGCCGCCAGATCTACCTGCAGCTGCAGGACCTCAAGTTCATCCATGGTGTAGGGCAAGTGGTGCTGACGTGTGGCTGTGGCTTGGGAGGTGTGTAGAGTGACGTGCAGGTACCAGAACCGGCCCCTTTTATATCGAATTGTGTCTGTCACCCCGTCTGTCGTTGTGGCGTCGTGTTCGTCGTGTCGCACACGTAACACCATCGTAAGTCCGTCGCCCCTCGTCGTGTTCCCCTCGTGCCACGTCGGGGTACGGTTTTGACCGGAATTTGGACGGTTAGGGCATTGACGTGCCGCCCTCGTGTTGCAACCGTGGTACCATCTGGCCCGTCGTGGCTACGACGTGTCACCGTCGTGGCTACATCGTCAAACGCGTACTTCGTGTCACTGTCTCTGCCGATGTAACAATTTGTGTACCTCGTGGCACATCGGGAGCAACATCTTGAATGAGTGAAAGGGGCTTTAGGGTCTGGGACCACTTTCGTGTTCTCTCGCCCATTTCTCTGTCTCGTTGAGTAAAATTTTACAGAAAGTAACAAATGTAATACAAATAAATGACAGAAAGTTTGACCCGAATAACATGCAATATATATAGACAAATAATATCATGAAATAAGATAATTAAAATATAACTATTATCTATGTACTGAAGGAAATATCTGTACTCAAGTTATAAAGCTTAGGATAGCTATTTCTTTGATGTTGGACGCAGATTGGCGAGAATAAAAGTAATAAATGATCGTGGGAAATGACTCCCGCGACAATGAAATTTTACGATCACCCTTGACCGATGCAACGACACTCTGATTGGAACTGTGTGTATGACGTGTGTGTGTGTGTGTGTGTGTGTGTGTGTGTGTGTGTGTGTGTGTGTGTGTGTGGTGTTTGATGTGTGTGTGTGTGTGTGTGTGTATAATATGTGTGTATGATGTGTGTGTGTGTATGATGTGGGTGTGTGTGTGTGTGTGTATTTACCTAGTTGTAGTATGTAGGATTTAAGCTAAGCTCGTCGTATTGTCCTGTCCCCATGACTACTTTTATCCAATCAAGTTTTAACCCCTTCACCCCCATTACGTTATTTGCTATTCTGGTTACCATTAGACGATATTCTTTGGTTTGAAATCTACCTTTACGAATCAAATAGGTAAATATGATCTTAATAAACCCTCTAAGTAATATAGGTCCTTTTTAAACTGCAAACAATCATATATATTTTTTAGCCAGAATCAAAGGTAAAAAGACGTCATGGTGCTGAAGGGGTTAAACACATGGATGTACACTCACGCGTACTTAAGGTTGCTCAGGGGTGGGTCCTTCCTTCCCCTACTCCACCCTGGGAAGGTGGAAGGGGGGAGTTGAGTCCAAGTCTACCACACCTTCCACCCCCAAACTATCCACAACTCCCTCACCATCGTTCTCGAGCTGGCAGTTAGTGATTGGAGACGATTGTCCTCATGTATTGTAAATTATTGTTAAATCATCTTTGCACATGCTTACAATGGCCGACATATAAAATGTATTAGGAATTTATTAATACAATATACTGTATAATTGTACTCTCAAAATTAGTCTCTATACACAACGTAGGTTTCACGATTTTGGCTGAAGTGGTCTTGTGCTTCTCTCTCTCTCTCTCTCTCTCTCTCTCTCTCTCTCTCTCTCTCTCTCTCTCTCTCTGCGTGTGTGTGTCCCTCTCTCATTACACTATTTTCTACGACCAAGACTTAATGTGATTTGAATATAATAATACCGTAATTAAATCCAATTTATAACATAAAAGGAAAGGTCTAAATTGAAATATAAATATTTTAGATAGCCTTTAGTATACAATAAAATTTTGCTTACAACTTATTTGTCAAAACAAAACATAATAAAAATAATACAAAAACAAGGCTGAGCCTTTTGAGATATATCTCTCTTAAAGGCACCTGGCTATAACTCGATCTATCAAAATGTAATTGTATTGAATATACTTAGTTACAGCTATGTGCCCTGGGAACTACGTGTTGTAAAGAATGTTAACTTCGACAAAGAATATATGTGGGCAAAATAAAATAAAATAAAATAAAATAGTGGTGATTAACATTGAGTATGCACTCACTTCCCAGAGCTCATAGCTGAGTGTTTTTAAAGCAATGTTTTAAAAGCAAAGATTGGCTGGAATAGTGTTGCGACTGTTATTCATTGTTTCGTTTACCATTTCAATAAGTTTCTCCCATTTATTCAATATCATACATACTATAAACGGTCTGCATTTAATTATATGTAGCCTATACACTTTGTGTTCAATAAATTAAATGTAGAACTCTACAATTTACTATCAAAGTTAACCTTTTAGTAAGGTTTGAGTATCAAGCCCTTGAGTAGCAGGTTCGCCATCTCACTTCACCCTTCTCTGACTCTATCTGTGATCCCAGCCTCTCACCTCTACAGACCCCCAAATAATGCATAGGTTTAATAGACAGTTTTACCATCAACTCACCTCTATGTGTATGGAATGGGAAACAGTTCCACAAATACTAGTGCTGAATCTGTTCAATTGTAACTGCCAGCCATGGTTGCGAGAGAGAGAGAGAGAGAGAGAGAGAGAAGACCATTACAGTCGAGATTCTTGTAACCCACGTTGTGCATAAAAACTCATTTTGAGAATACTAATATACAGTATATAGTATTAATATATTCTTAATACATTTTAAATGTTGGAAAGATGGTTTAACAATAATTTACAATACATGATAACAATCGTCTCCAATCACTAGCTGCCAGGCAGAGAAGTAAGGTGGGAGAGTTGGGGATCGTTTGGGGGTGGAGTGAGGGGTAGACTTGGACCCAACTCCCACCTTCCACCTGCCCAGGGTGGAGTAGGGGAAGGAAGGACCCACCCCTGAGCAACTTTTAGTACCTTGAGTGTACCTTGCCTCCTCCACCTCTTCCCCCAACCCTTTCCAGTCAAAATGCGTCATAATCCTCAAAGGGTTAACACAAAATAGGACTGACATTCACACAATTGACCAATTGCGAGTTTCAGGCTATAAGGAAGTTGGATTATTTTATATCGATATTTATCTGAATTACGAGCTAAAATATGGTTTTATTATATATATATATATATATATATATATATATATATATATATATATAAATACATAAAACCAATGTCAGCATACTTTCTATCCATCAGGACCTTTCATTATTATTGCAATTCTTTTTAATAGCAATGTCTACAGCTTCAACTTCCTTATAGCATGAAACTCGCAAGTGGTCGATTGAGCACTTGCAAGTTTCAGGCTATAAGGAAGTTGGAGTTTTGTACATCAATATTTAGCAGAATGACCAGCTAAAATATGGTCTTAGCACATTTATAGATACCTAAAAGCAAATTCATCACACTATCTATCCATCAGAAGCCTACATTATTTGTTTGCATTTATGTTCAATGTTTACTGCTCCAACTTCCTTATAGCCTGAAACTCGCAAGTGGTCAATTTACTCTCTTCGCTCTCACACCTATCTCTAGAATGACCTCATAACTTGGGTCTATCCGGGGGGAACCGTAACACAAGCTACTTTATCTGTGATGGAGGTATACTGGTGGCGTTCCCGTCACTAACTCGTTATGTACGGTGGTTTATTGGTAAGGTGGTAGCTCTCTCTATATCTCTCTCTCTCTCTCTCTCTATATATATATATATATATATATATATATATATATATATATATATATATATATATATATATATATATATATACAGTGTATATATAATATATATATATATATACATATATATAATAATAATAATAATAATAGAGAGTTACTGTACGAGGTAATATGGTAGATAACTGGAAGAGGGAAATAAAGAGTTGATGGTGTGACAGTGTTGTGTGAGTAAAGTGCTGGGAATATGACACTCCCACACATTTTATCTGGTCTCTCTCTCTCTCTCTTTCTGTGTGTGTGTGTGTGTGAGAGAGAGAGAGAGAGAGGCTGCATGTGTGTGTGTGTATGAGGCTGCATATGTGTGTGTGTGTCTGTATGAGGCTGCATGTGTGTGTGTGTGTGTGTGTAACAAGTCGATAAGACGAGAAGCTGTGATGCCACGTACATACAGTACCAGTATAGGACTGGCCTCATCTCGGTGGGATACAACATAATCTGCCATCCCAAGGGTTATATTTAAGGGGAGATGGGTAATTTTTCTGGTCCCTCTTCTCCCTCATGTTTAGCCCCATTAGTTTTCAGATTTTAAGACGTTAGGCCCATTAGATTGGCGATTTTACGACCATTCGTCCTATTTCGTTGTCAATTTAAAGACCTATCGTGCCATTTAGGTGTCGATTATTTCCTGGCGAGCGATAGCGAGCCTGTAATTATAGGAGGAACCGGCCTATGGCCGGGACATTTTCTACCGAAAAATGTACAAATTTATCTTGAGGGGGGTCTAGGGTATGTTTTTCTAAGTTGGAGGGATGTCTAGCGAGGAAACTAAAAAATAATTAAATACATTAATTAATAGAGCAACAAAGCAGCCACTGCCCCCTAGGGTAACAGACGACCGCCGGGCTCTAATACTTTGTCATCATCGGCGACAACACCCCCGTAAATTTCTATTTGAAGTTTCTAAAATATGAAGGACGTCATTTGTCGATACGTGCGAGGGAAGCTGAGGAAGGGAGAGAACTGACAATATGGTGGCAGTGTTCGATAATATTTTAAACTTTTGAGGAGCTAAGACACATTTGTCCATTATATTTTGGTTATCAGTAGACGATTTAATGCCATTTAGGATGAATATCTAGGAAATAAAGGGGTAAATACTATCTCAATTAACTCTTTAGCAACCACAACTTCACCCTAAGCGGCATAAAAGCTTAAAAATAATATACTGTCAGGATTTAACCCCTTCTGTACTGACGACGTTTTTTTAAACTTATTCTGGCTGCTATTAGACGATATTTTTCAGAAAAAGACCTCCAGCTATGAAAAGGCTTCGAACTATCTCACTGAACCTTTACTTACCACCACAGATCCTCTTTAAACCTCACAAAATCGTCTAAATATAGCAAGAAAAAAATACAAGAGACGTCTCCGGTTCAGAAGGGGTTAAAAAAACCACTGATGACATGAATACGACATTGTTAACCCTTTCTGTACTGGTGCCGTGCTATTAACTTTATGCTGGTTACTATTAGACGATTTTATTAAGTTTACAAAGGGCCTCCAACAACTAAGAGGCTTCTAACTATCTCACTTAACCCTTTCTACTACTGCAGATCCTACTTATAATGCAAAAACTCGCCTAAATATACTCAGAAGCAAATATAATAACGAAATCGCTGGTACTGTACGTCAAGTGTTAAGTACTACTTGATTTTTCTGGACCCCTTTCTCCCTCATGTTTAGCATATTCGTTTTGAGATTTTAAGACGTTCGTTCCGTTAGTTTGGCGTTTTTTATACCTTTCGCCTCATTTGTTTATCAATATTAAAACCTGTCTACCGAAAAATGTACAAATTTATCTTGAAAGGGGGTCTAGGGGGTGCTTTTCTAAGCTTGATGGAGGTCTAGCGAGGAAACTCAAACATAAATTAATAAATAAATATATAGACCAAAAACCTAGCACTACCCCCTTAAGGAGGATACACAACAAACACAAACTTTATACCTCACCACCATAGTTGATTGATATTGAAAGCTGATGCGTGTGGGTGTCTGATAGTATTATGATTGATTATACTCTGCCTGTCTCTCTCTCTCGCTCTCTTTCATTGATCTCATTGTCTTCCTCGCCTCCCCCCCCCCCACCCCTACCTAGTACCCACACAATCTTTCCAAGCGCCTCCAGAATTCATTGAACAGTGAACGTGGTGCTCTCTCTCTCTCTCTCTCTCTCTCTCTCTCTCTCTCTCTCTCTCTCTCTCTCTCTCTCTCTCTCTCTCACCCTGATGCCATCGACCTGGATGTAAACAAAGGAACATTGCAGACAAAAGTTGATGAAAACTACCCGGAATTGTTTCAGGATTTGGGTAGGAGGGAAAGATATAGGAAATGGAATAGGAATAGGTATAAAGTAATATTGTTGGAGTGGTGAAATAAATGTGAAAAGTTGACCGAATAAATATCAACACCATATGAGGAGGACTACGTTATTGACAACGTTTCGCAGACAGCTTCTCCGGTTTTTTGTTCTATGTGAGTGAGGGAGACAACGGGCAGAATTGCCTATAGCGAGTGTCTCCCCCAGAGTTGGAATAGTGACAGAGCCAAAATCAAGGGACGTTCGAGCAGAAATGCCTGGACACACGGAGTTTGAAGCAATTTAAGTCATAGTAAGAAGTTATCTGCGAAACATTGTCAATAAAGTGCTCCTCCTCATGTGGTGTTTATATTCATATTAGCTGAGGTTAGTGCAGATTAGGGTAGGGAAAGACACACGGAATGAAATAGGTATAGATATAAAATAGTAACGTTGGAGGTTTCATCTCTGGCTTCTATCCATTTGGTCCAATTCAGCCTACTGTTTTAAGATGTTTATCCCCATCCAGGTGTCGATTTCTTACTGGCGAGCGAAAGCGAGCCAGCATTGTATGGAGAAATCCCGTATAGGTCTATAAAATAGAAACGTTGGAGGTTTCATCTTTGTAATGTTATACTAGATGAATAACAACACAACTTATATAGGTATTTTGATAATGGTTTGTGCTGAGGTGTGAACAGCGAAAAATGCAAAATAATATGTGAAGCCAAATTTACCCTTTCTGTATATTATATCCTAGCTTAGACGATTTTATGTAGCTTAAGAAGAATCTGGTGCTGTACGTAAAAGGGTTGATTGAGGGAGTTCGAAACCTTTTCATTGGTAGAGATACTTTCTGAACTGAATACAATCGATGAGTAATAGCATGAATATAATAAAAAGGATGTTGCCGGTACAGTCTCAATTCCTAAAAGTAAGCCTCCTCGACTCGAGAAATATTGGTATCCCGGGTCTTTCTGGATGACAGGTGAACGTGGCACAAACGATTACACTCCGCTCCGATTTAGCACAGGTGGCTCGAACAGGAAAATTAATCCTTGGTGGTTTTGATGTATCAACGTTAGTTTTTGCTTTCCATTGCTATCAGTAATTTAAAGGTCAGCCAAATAAAATATTGCAAATTTATTTGTGAATAAACACAATTCACAAATACATTTCTCATACGCCTATATTTAGCTTGAAACGCATGAAATTTGAAATCATTCAAACAAATTCCTCAAAGTGTCCGAAACCTACAAGATCAAAATAGAATACATTGTTTAAGCAATATATACTGTTTATAGTAACAAGACACTATTTTTTAACGAAGGTCATAATGCAATAGATAGGTATGGAGATTGGCCAACTATATTCAATCCAAGCTACAGTAGGCTTTATCGCATCCCGAAGTCACAAGATCGAGTCGAGTCCTTCAGAAATAAAAAGCTTGATTAATATTAGTCCATTCATAATCAGAAAGATTACTATTTGTTTGTGCAAATTTCCTTCGTGAGGGATAAGGGAAGCCTTTCTGTGAGATTTAATGATATGGCAGTAAATTCTGAATAAACATAATTCATCATGCAACACATGTCTACTATTTGCGACAATACAACACCTGGGCAATACCTGACTACCGTAGGTAAAACGAAATGTCATATATTGCATAAATGTATGCGCACTCAACACAGTTTTGTCCTACCCCATTCATGATTAATTATTTCTACAGGTTACCAGATCACCTTATCGAGTTTTTGCTCCTTCCCTCTCACTTTCTAAAACACAGCAACGTTGCAAAAATTTCATTAACACTTATCCAATCTAACATAAGTATGTAGTGAAGTATATACAGTATATTTATTTTGTATATGTGTATGAGGGAGACAAAACGCAGAACTGTTTGTTACGAGTGCCTCCCCAGAGTTAAAAGGGGTTAGAGCCATTATCAAGGAACGGTCGAACCCAAATCCCTGGATACACGGAGTTTGAAGGCATTTAAGTCATAGGATGAGGGACATATGGGTTCAGGGAGAGGGTTCCAGAGCTCACCTATTGAATAGAAAAAAACAATGGGAATATAGGTTAGGTCTTGAGTTGGAGAGTTGCACAGAGTACAGTATATGCTCATGAACGGAAGCTCATATTAAACAACATAATGATTGAAGGAAGTTGATGGAATATTAATAAACGTTAAGCTTTATACCTTAGAAGTTATCCCCTTGTGGATCACGACGCATTTTTGACAGTTTATTCCGCTTATAGTTTGATGAGTAGCATGGAAGTCAAAGGATTTAATGAGTTGTAATACCAACAGATCTTCCACAAGTTGCATAACATGGAGTTGTGATAACAAGAACAAACGGTTAAAATACATCGTAAATCTTGAAAGAGTTAAGTTAGTCGAGAATGGGATTTCTTTACATATATCCTTATTTCAAAGTTATCATGAAACCGATTGCGTCACATTAGCCATTACATTACTTTCATCTAGCATTTCAACATGCTGTAATTACGGGGTGAATATAATGCCCTTGAAAATAATTAAGAAGTTTTGAATTAATCAATAAGGTAATTGGATAAAAGCAGAGTTTATTTTTTTTCCTCATGGGAGCTAATTCATTCTGCCACGAACTCTGTATTCAAAAGTCAATAGTATCGCAAACATAATGGATTATTGAATCATGAGGATATAAATCTGAGCTAGATAAAACACAGTTTAAAGTAACAAGATTGAATGCAACAATAATATTTGGTGAAATAATATATTAACATATGGACTATTTTTACTATTATTCAACAACTTCTAGTATAATTCCATTCTCTCTCTCTCTCTCTCTCTCTCTCTCTCTCTCTCTCTCTCTCTCTCTCTCTCTCTCTCTCTCTCTCTCAGCTACCTATCTGAATTGGCTTGGTTCTCTACTTCTACCAACCTATTTTTTTAGTCGAGTTTTTTTAATATTATGTTTATGATTTCCAAGTTAGTTCATATATGTTATAAGCTCTTATGTATAGTGACAGTTTGTCAGAACCAATTTTACTATTCCTAGAGCTGAACACTTACGATCATGCATTTTACCCAGATATATGGTGGTATGCCTGAACAGAGCGAGCTGAGCATTTTACCGGTCTTCCTAAAGAATCATGGTAATCTCTACCTAGTGTCAGAGGGCAATAGAAGCTAAAATATTTTCAAATTAGGGAAAAGGGGGGTTGGGGAGAGAGTAGTTTAGCAGGACACACAAGAATATCGACTGTATATATTACACTCAATAGAGAGGAATAGAGTATGTAGTTAAATAACGGTTGCCAGTTGTTCTAAATGTCATCAATAATGCTTGACCACTAAAGTTGCTTCAATGCAGTAAATATATGTAATTGTTTTATCTATTGATTCACAGACATAAATAACCATACTCAACCATTATCAATATGCCTCGTTTGGGCCAGTAGGCCTAGTGCAGATTTCCGTGTCCAGTTATACAACTTGAAGTAATTTACAACCTGCGAAAATAAGAAACATATTGTAGTTGTAGTAAACCACAAAAGGTTCATATGGCTGTTCGAACTTCCGTTTCATTTGAGCGGAGTGTGTTCGTTTGTGCGTTCCCATGTTTACCCGTCGTTCAGAGAGACCCTAGCTAATTTTATTGTTAGCATCGAGGGGGGCTTACTTTTAGGGATTGAGACTGTACATAAGGGGTTAAATATATCATTGGTATGGTTGAAGGTTAAGGGGGGGCAACTCGTTTTTTTTTCTCACTCTCCCTCTCTTTTTGTTTTCTTTATTTATTCCAACTACTGCCTAGGGCCTAGGCTGAGCGCCTGTACATTCAGCCTTTTTACATTGAACGGTGAAGCCCGTGAGGTCTCATTCCAGTCTAGGGGGTGAGACATGTGAAGCACTTTTTAGCTGCAACCAACCCCCGCCATCTTGCCTTCGCAGGATGCATGGGGCTTAGTTGCCCACGCACGGCTCGAAGCAGCCCATCTCTGAAGCTACCTCACTCCAGTGCATCACTGTCTCATCACCTAGACTAGGACCCTCACTTTCAGAACACCACCTATTGAGCATATTTTGAATATGGGAATATTCATACAGTGCTATTTAATCAGGGAACAATGAGGGTATTTATTTGGCGTTTCGGTGGGCTTTGCGGTAATGCACTGATACTAGGTACAACACAAATTCCATCCCAAAAATATCTTCCCATTGACATCTCAGAATTCGAAACCGGTTCCATTGGATTACCATTCCAGTGGCAAGACCAGTCCACCACACCTCCCCATTGAATCCATTCGGCCCCATTCAGCCTACTGTTTTAAGACGTTTATCCCTATCCAGGTGTCGTTATTTTCCCGGTGAGCGGTAGCGAGCCAGCATACTTAAAAATAATATTTTTGATAGCATGCTAAATTTGAAAAAAAAATCGATAAAAAAATGTCTAAGCAAGGCTGGATTTCTCCATACAATGCTGGCTCGCTGTCGCTCACCAGGAAGAAATCGACACCTGGAGAGGGACAAACGTCTTTAAACAGTAGGCTGAATGGGGCCGAATATATACAAGCCAGAGAAAGAGAGAAAAAAGCAGGTGACCCCCCTTTAAGTGAACAAAAGCTTCATGAACTGTGCCATCATTCCATTATATCATCCTCCAGATATCATTTGGTTTACAGAGATTATACAGAAATGCACAAACGTTTGTACAGTCGCGCTAATAAGTCATGTCCCAGCTGTCATTACGTTTGGCTTGCTCTGTGATGTATTAATGTCTGTCAAATGTTAAATAGGGTGGGTAAGTGTAGATTTTTTTTTTTTTTTTTTTTTTTTTTTTTTTAAGAGACAATGAACCAAGGAAGGAAAAACACAGATAAAACAAAAATGTCCAGGTGCCTAAAAGCATCCTCCATTCATAAAATGTTTGTAACAACTGGATTTAAACTTTTGTAGATTGTAAGTTTGGGGAAAGCAACTCGAAGGAAGTGAATTCCAAAGAGTAGTAGTTCTAGGAATAAATTAATTGTGATAAGCAGAAGTTCTGCATTGTGGAGGAGAAAGTGTAAATTCATGGGCGCTCTCAGCTGCCCTATTTCTACGGGGAAAGATATGGAGAGGCGGCACAATTGAAGCAAGTTCCTCGGAACAATTGCTGTGAAAATATCTGTAGAAAAATGCAAGGGATGCAACGTTTCTTCGTATGGATAATGTAGGAAGGTCCTGTGTGATTGCAGGGTTATTGATTAATCTAATAGCTTTATTTTGAATGTTGTCCAACTGCCTCAATGCAACCACTCCACTACCACTCCACAAAGGTGAACAGTAATCCATCAGAGAACGCACATGACTTATATATATTACGGCCAACTGCTCGTCAGTGAAGAATTCTCGAACTCTGTACAGGAGTCCCAGTTTTTTAGAGGCATTCTTAGCAATGCTTCATATATATACATGTTACATATATACATATATACATATATACATGTTTGTATATATCACTCGATATGAAGAAATGAAGCTTAGCTATTACCGATACCAATTATTGATCAAAACATACTTGGTCGCGAGCCATCACTTATTAGCGCGACTGTACATCCCCAAAGTTTCAAATTAGTAATTTTTCTTGTTATACATTTTATTTAGGAAGTGGTTGAGCATTTGTATATATGTTTTATGTATTTATTTTATACATTTTATTTACAAATTAATAAAGAAAACTATAGCAGTATGGCATTTAGCATTAAATACTATCCTTTTTGTTGCCTCTTGTGAATTAAACTTCGGTATGTAATATATAATTATATATATATATATATATATATATATATATATATATATAATTATATATACTGTATATTATATATATATATATATATATATATATATATATATATATATATATATATATATATATATATATATATATATAATATATATATACTGTATATATATATATACTGTATATATTATATATATATATATATATATATATATATATATATATATATATATATATACTGTATATATATATACAGTATATATATATATATATATATATATATATATATATATATATATATACAGTATAATTATATATACACAGTATTTGGTAAATTAATTACCTGCATTCACATAGGAAAGGCGAGTCAAAATAATGTACTTGTGTTCTATAAGGGGGTAGTGCTTGGTTGTTGGTCCATACATTTATTTATTCGTATATTTTTGAGTTTCCTCGCTAGACCTACATCAAGCTGAGAAAAAAAAACCTAAACCCCCTTTCAAGATCAATTTTTACATGTTTTAGTAGAAAAAATGTTCCGGCCAAAGGCTGGTTCCTTCTAAAATTAGAGGCTCGCTAACACTCGCCAGAAAATAATCGACACCTAAAGGGCACGCAAGGTCTAAATATCGACACCACAAATGAGGCGAAAGGTCTCAAAATCGCCAAACTAACGGAACGAACGTCTTAAAATCTCAAAACAAATATGCTAAACATGAGGGAGAAGGGCGTCCAGAAAAAGCGAGTAGTACCCCTTTAATTAATTCAGTAGAACAGCGGAGCTAACATTATTACTGATATGTTTATTACGGTTGTTTGTATTAGACTTTATAGCCTATGTCAATAACTTCATTCGAATGGTAAATGTGTATCATCATACAATTGAATCGATTGTTCTTTCCGTGTACAATGCATCTGTGCAAGGTGCATTGTGTGACACTTTGATATAAATTAAAATTAAGATATAGTTTGCGCATACAAAATGGTATATGTGTGACTACAATTTGTTGTATGTGTGAATAATGACTGCCATTAATGTATACTATTGCTGAATACTACTATACCTGTCACTCTTTCAACTCTTGGGGAGGCACTTAGTTACAGGCAGTTTTGCCTTTTGTCTCCCTCATCCACATAGAGAGAAACACAAATTTGCACCGCCAAGAACGTGTTATGAGGCTTTAACCCATCAACAAAATTAAATTAGATGCTACAATATACACAATTGTGTGTGTGTGTGTGTGCAATAATACACCGCCGCGCCGTGTGCGTGTTATTAACCTTTGGCCTATTAGCATGATTAAGTGTTGAGATGAACACAAGTGAGCGAACATTAGCGTATGCTCTCCCTCACTCTCCTTTATGCGTGTGTGTGTGTGTGTGTGTGTGTGTGTGGGGTTAAAAACACCCGTACCCCCTCCCCCCACCACCACCACCTCCCCCTTCCTTTCGTGCATCCGTAACAAGACCCCAGAGACAAGGAGGGGGGGGGGGGGCTGGGAGAACGTCAAAGGGTTATTTCAGTTGGTGTGACTTTTTCTGTTTGTTTATTTACTCGGCCTCTCATTCTTTTCATCTCAGACATGCCATGCTCTTTGTGTTTCGGGTTATACATTACGTTGGATTCACGGATTGTTTATGCATAGACGGACTTCTTTTTCACTTCACTATGTTGTTTGTAGCTATACATATGACTCTCTCTCTCTCGCTCGCTCAAGAAAATACACATGTACGTGTTCTCTCTCTCTCTCTCTCTCTCTCTCTCTCTCTCTCTCTCTCTCTCTCTCTCTCTCAATATTATGTCCACTACGATAAAGATCCCGTACGACATAATATTATGTAAACCTAATCTTGACTAATCTTTCGGATGCAAACATTGCAGTTCTTTCTTTCATAACACAATGTGTTCTTATTTTGTTAAGGCACGAGAGAGAGAGAGAGAGAGAGAGAGAGAGAGAGAGAGAGAGAGAGAGAGAGAGAGAGAGAGAGAGATAATTTGGCGGATGTTCTATTTTCCCAACATTCATGCATTTCCATTAACACGGAACGTTTCATTTCGGGTCTGGAAAGTTTCGTGTTAAGTCAGCATGATTCTAAACCCTCCCCTGATTGGACATTGTTTGGGGAAAAAACGTTAGCTACAATCTCCAACTTGGCATATTCGGAAAAGGGGAGAGAGCTATATATTTGCTTTTAAAATATATATATATATATATATATATATATATATATATATATATATATATATATATATATATATATATATATATATATACAGCGGATTTAGAGGATTATATAAAGCTTAGGAGGTATATATGGTGGTTATAGGGATCAGTTGAAATAGTCTGCGATATTTTAACGGCTAGACATCCTTCCTAAGCTGAATGAAACCGTCCAATAATTGCAAGAAAATAATGAAATGGACGTCGCTGGTACAAAATGGGAATTTTGTAAAAAATACAACAACACACATGTAAACACTGAACAATACAACAACACACATGTAAACACTGAAAAATACAACAACACACATGTAAACACTGAACAATACAACAACACACATGTAAACACTGAACAATACAACAACACATATGTAAACACTGAAAAATACAACAACACACATATAAACACTGAAAAATAATGGTGAACCACCAAACCGAAACGCACAGGGTCGATTTAAGGGGGTAGTACTTGCTGTTTATGGACCCCCTTCTCCCTCATGTTTAGAATATGAGTTCTAAGTTTATAAGACGTTCGTTCCATTGGTTTGGCGATTTTGAGACCTTTAGCCACATGTTTTGGCCAATATTAAGACCTTTCGTGCCCTCTAGATGTCGATTGTTTTCCTGGCGAGCGATAGCGAGTGTCTAATATGAGAAGGAACCGGCCTTCGGCCGGGAATGTTTTCTACCGAAAAGTGTAAAAGTGTATATTGAAAGGGGGTCTAAGGGGTGTATTACTATGCTTGATGGAGGTCTAGCGAGGAAACACAAACATAAATAAATAAATAAATATATAGACCAAAAACCAAGCACTAACCCCTTAACAAAATGGCCAAAAACATTTCGGAAAATACGCAAACCCCAGTAATTTAGCTAAGGGCCAGTCATGTGTGTGTGTGTGGGGCGGTGAACGCGGGGAAACGAGAACAAAAACAAAATGACTGAGGACAATGACTTCGGGGACAATTAAGTTTTACGATCAGCCGCGACTAGTACAGCGAAACACAGGCTGGAACGGAGTAAGATAGGAATAGACAGTGTGAAAGAGGCTGATAGATAGATAGATAGATCGATATATAGTTAGATAGATAGATAGATATATAGGTAGATATATAGGTAGCTACATAAAGAGATAGATAGATAGATAAATAGATGATTAGATATATAGATAGATATATGAATAAAATAATAGATAGATAGATATAGAGATAAATAGATATATAGATAGATAGATAGATAGACAGACAGAAGTAGAGATTGAGAGAAAATTTTGCATTCTAATTTGTGCTTCCGACTCATCTTTCACGTCAATTTCACCAAGTTAAAATTTAGAGCTCCATGGAATTATATGACAATGTTAAATAGAATTAAACATAATGAGAGTACAGAAATAGTAATTGTAAATACACCAATGCCAGTCAAGCAAATTAGGGTTATAAATAAACTAATGTTAATCATATCAATATTACTTTTAAAGCAAGTGTGTGTGTGTACAGTATATATATATATATATATATATATATATATATATATATATATATATATATATATATATACTGTGCACACTGTATACAGTATATATATATATATATATATTATTGCTATATTATGCAATTAATTGATTCTTTTATATTTTGGTAAATACGAAATGCTAGAACCTTCACCTGAATTACTTATGCAACGCTAATATAACTTTCCCCATTTACTCCTCACCCAATCACTGCACTAATATCTGTACCGCTCTCTCTCTCTCTCTCTCTCTCTCTCTCTCTCTCTCTCTCTCTCTCTCTCTCTCTCACTTGGAGGTGGCGTTTTATTTTATATCAAAGAAAGTCTTAACCCGACCCTCGTGTCAAAACCTCAAATTGTGAACGTCGACACATCTTTTGTGCTAATAAAGAATAATAAAGGTACACAAATAATACTTGCGTTAATATACAGACCTCCAGCTCAATCAGTGCAAACTGACCAAGAAATTTACTAACAAATTGCAGATGTAAGTAACTCACAAGATACCGTAATTTTTGGCGACTTTAATTTACCTGTGACCAAGTTGGGCGATACTCTTACTTCACACTCCGGACATGACTTATATACGAACTTGCAAGAGAGTTCGCTTTATCAATTTGTTCGAACGCCGACCCGTGGTAATAACGTTCTTGACATTGTACTTGCAACAAAAGAAGAATTGATAGAGAATTTGAATGTTGGTGATGAATTCAGTAACAGCGACCATCGTACGATAACTTTCACTTTAAAGTTTACTAGTAACGAACCAAATAGTAGCATCGAAAAAGTCCCTAATTTCAAGAAAGCAAACTTCCATAAACTTAGAGCTATGTTTAAAGAAACTGACTGGAGCTTTTTAATTAACAATAACGACATAAATACATCGTGGAAGTTATTCGAAACCACTTACCTAAAAGCAGTGCAAGACTGCATACCATCGAAAATACGGCGTCCAGGCCATAATAATAAGCCCAAATGGTGGAATAAAGATATTTCAAACTGCCTGCTTGCTAAAAAATTTGCTAATGATAGATAAAAATCCTCACAAAATGACGAAGAACGGGTGAAATTTTTAGAGCTACGACGCAAAGCCAAAAAGTTAATTAAGCAAAGTAAAAAGACCTTAGAGTTACATATTGCGAATCAAAGTAAAACAAACCCGAAAGAATTCTATAGTTATATCAGAAAGAAAAAAGTAGTTACTTCAACTGTTGGACCGTTAGTCGATGAAAATGGAGAATACACCAAAGACGAAGTACAAATGAGTAATGCCCTCAATACCTTCTTTGCATCAGTTTTTACAACAGAAGACCTCAGTGATATCCCTACACCATCGCCGATTCAGATTGATAATTCAGATGTTCTAAGCAATATCACCGTTACAGAGAGAGAAGTATTGAATTGTTTAGATAAACTCAAGGTAAATAAAACGCCTGGACCTGATACAATCTCGCCTAGAGTTCTAAAGGAAGCTAAGGATGAGCTCTCCAAACCACTGACATTACTATTCAATAAATCCTTGCAGTCTGGAACTATGCCTGATCAGTGGAAGCTAGCCAACGTAACACCGATATTAAAAAAGGCAGCAAATCCCTACCCAGTAACTATCGTCCAATTAGCTTAACCTCAGTTGTATGTAAAATGCTAGAAACGGTCATACAAGACAGACTCGTAAATCACTTAGAAGAAAATAACATACTTAAAGATACTCAACACGGCTTTCGTAAAAAAACGTTCCTGTTTAACAAACCTCTTAGACTTCTTCCACGATATCCTCAACCTCTACGATGAGAGTAAAGCTGTAGATATTATATACCTTGATTTTGAAAAGGCCTTTGACAAAGTTTCCCACAAACGTTTACTGCTAAAACTAAAAGCGCATTGAATACAAGACGGTGTGTTGAAATGGATAGAAAATTGGCTCAGCAACAGAAAGCAAAGGGTAGTCATAAACGGTAAGGCATCTAAATGGACCAATGTAAGTAGCGGGGTACCCCAGGGATCGGTACTAGGACCAATTATCTTTCTAATTTACATCAACGACATAGATGAGGGTCTCACCTGTACAATCTCAAAATTTGCTGACGATACAAAAATTGAAATAGCGTACTCTCAAAAGAACAAGTTGACGATATGCAACACAATCTAGATAAATTGTCATGTTTGGCCCAAATTTGGCAAATGAGTTTCAATGCGGATAAATGTAAAGTACTACATGTCGGATACCTAAATGAGAAAGCAAACTATTCGATGAATGGCACTCAGCTTAAGAATGTAAACAGAGAACCGATCTGGGAGTAACAATATCGAGTAACCTAAAACCGAATCAACAATGTTCAGAAGTTGTTAAGAAGGCAAACAAACTAATTGGCTTTATAGGCAGGTCATTTGAGCATAAATCCAAAGAAGTTATCCTAACCCTTTACAATTCCTTAGTCCGCCCTCTTCTGGAATACTGCGTTCAATCCTGGTGCCCTTATTACCAAAAAGATATAAACAAGCTAGAACGAGTTCAACGTAGAGTTACCAAAATGATACCTAGCCTAAAGAACAAACCATACGAAGAGCGTCTTAGAGAATTAAATCTATTTCCTTTAACCCAGCGCAGATTAAGAGGCGACTTAATTCAAGTGTTCAAAATCATCAAAGGCATCGACAATATGAACTGTAGTAAGTACTTCACTATCGACCAATCTAATTACACGCGGGGAAACGGTTGCAAAATTATTGGTAAATCTTTTAACTCGCACGAATCTAAGAATTTCTTCTTCAATCGAGTTGTCAACTTGTGGAATGGGCTTCCCCGAAACGTTATAGACTGCATCACCGTTGATTCATTTAAACTCCGCCTAGACAAATATCTCTCATCAAACCCGCGACTGACTGCGTTTGTAAATGAATAACTTTATTTTATCCCCCCCCCCTCAGTTACTAACCCATCTGTCCTCTACTAACTTCCGAATCCTGCCACGGACATTAGTTCCAGGGCAGTAATTCCCTTTCCAATGTTCCCTTACCCACTCTAAACCACTGTTTGGACACTTGATCCTCAGTGTTTTGGAGGACAAGCAACCTAGAAGGGTCACTAGAACTGTTGTTGCTTGATTTCCTTTGTACTCCTTTGTACTCCTTTGTATTTGCTTTAGGGAGACTATAATTATAGGGTCGTTGCTTTCCTCATATACAAATTTTCGGTGGGACATAAAGGACCAGCATGAATTCCTCTTTCAGGGGAGATAAAGGAAAACAAATAACTGACAACCAACATCAGCTTTACCTCCGTGAGTCCGTCTGCTGAAATTAATTGTTGTTATTTGTCGGCATTATTGTTTTCGGCACCCAACATAATTAATCAATATATTTACGATATTTATCTTATTTGGAAATCCAAACTCCTGTGTGTGTGTTTCAAGCTCAAAAGTTATGCATAGCCGAATTATATAGCTAAGCCGAAGACATGCGGATCCACACTAACGCCATCAAGTGTACGGCCGCGGCGTGAGATCGCCAACAAAGAAAGTGCGAAAATAAGACATCTGAAAATGCCAATTGACTACTTGCGAGTTTCAGGCTACAAGGAAGTTGGAACCATATACATTGATATTTAACAAAACGCAATAATAATGTAGTATTCTGATGGATAGACAGTGTGTTGAATTTGGTTTTATGTGTTTATAAAATGTACTACAACCGTATTTTAGCTGATAATTCTGATAGATATTGATGTCAAAACCCTCAATTTTCTTATAGCCTGAAACTCGCAAGTGGTTAATTGGCCACTCCCAGGTATCACTCTTCTCGCTCACTTGCCCCCTATTATGGTTTCTACCCTAGTTGGTGATACAGTACTCCACCGCGCTACATCAACCAATGGCGTGCGGGTATGGCTGTGAAGTGCGTGACGTCACAGGCTCTCAGCCAATCCCATAGAGTACATAAGGATAGAGAGGAAAGAGAGACGCTACAAATCTGAAAATAGCGTGCCACGCGTTCGAGAGATGGCAGCACGATCGCAAAGGAAAATGAGAGGGTCCCCATTAATTCGTAATAATCCCTACCTTGTACTAATAACGCTATTAATAATCAATTCTACGCTATTCAGAGACTCTATAGACATGACAAGAGTTAAATAGACATAAGTGGAGGCTACTGTAAAGGCCAGATCATTGTGAAATTGTCATCATTATGAGGAGGTTCACAGCCACGTCTCTTCTACCCCCACCATTGTTGTTGTGAGAGTGGGGAGTTGCCAACGTCAAACATGCTGGGCCAAAATATCCCTAGGTGTCATA
>CM064566.1:14510755-14585755 GCA_032716605.1 Paralithodes platypus
AATCTGTCATAACAAACGCCTCCCCATCTCTCCCCACACCCACACCATCACCTACACTCACACCCACACCCACCACCAATCACTACCACACATCTGTCATAACAAACGCCTCCCCATCTCTCCCCACACCCACACCATCACCCACACCCACACCATCACCTACACCCACACCCACACCCACACCTACACCAACCACCAATCACTACCACACATCTGTCATAACAAACGCCTCCCCATCTCTCCCCACACCCACACCATCACCTACACTCACACCCACCACCAATCACTACCACACATCTGTCATAACAAACGCCTCCCCATCTCTCCCCACACCCACACCATCACCCACACCATCACCTACACCCACACCCACACCCACACCTACACCAACCACCAATCACTACCACACATCTGTCATAACAAACGCCTCCCCAGCTCTCCCCAGACTCACACTTTCCATCCCATGTCTCATTTGCATCTCTACCGTATAGTTGAATCTTGTCATAGCTGCCATTAGTTTTTTTTTTTTTGGTTCACTATACCCCATTCATTATATGTAGGCCAACAATCTTAACTACTTACCTCAATTAATAAAAAAAAGACTACAGTAATCAAGCTAATATTCCTACTATTTGGGAAGAATCAGTCAGTCAATAGGCGTGAACATTTACAGCCCATTTGCTCAAGCCCTTCTTGAGTTACAGAGGTTTGGGGGTCAGGATTTCTAGCCTAACTATGCTGAATGGACTCTGTTACATACTACTGGTCCACAACACCACACAGCCAACTATACTATGTTTCTCTCAAACTGATGGTAACTTTCAAAGTTCACATCAAGTTTTCTCAGTTATTTGGAAGATTTTGTATTGAAATAAGGTGCTAATTACATAGATTTGGTCTAAATATGATTCAGAGACATAGTAGTTCCATATTCTTTCATTTTGTATCGAGACTTTAGTTGCAGAGAAATTCAATGTATCGTCAGCTAAAAAAAAAAAAAAAAAAAAAAAGACACACACACTCACAGATTATACTCTAGGGAATTACGACGTTAAAATAGAAACACAAACACGAAATAAGGAGCTTTTGGGAGTGGCAGGAATACAATGGATTATTTACCGAGTTACTTGACGCTTGAGGAAAATAAAATATGTTGTCCTCTTTATGCCGCCAAATTAGTGAAATAAGTACAGGAAGAACAGCTCAAAGGTCAGCGAATACATTATGTACTATTTTGTTATAATATACCATAGCAGTATAAACAGGATTAAAGTGGCCATAAGAGAGAGAGAGAGAGAGAGAGAGAGAGAGAGAGAGAGAGAGAGAGAGAGAGAGAGAGAGAGAGAGAGAGAGAGTGAGAGAGGGTGAGAGAGCGTGAGTGCGTGTAAGGGATGGGATAGTACGAGCAAGCAAGCAATTCCACGGAAAAGGTTGCATAAACTTCCAAAGTGACCTCACTACGCTCAGGTCAGACCTAAAATTAGCTCATAGGTTGTCCAGAGAAGCTACATTTACTTCTTGGCTCTCAGGCGGAATTTTGTTTTGCTTTTTAGGATTCCCTTTCTCACTCATGTTTAACCCATTGTTTTTTAGATTTTAAGACGTTCTCCCCATTAGTTTGGCGATTTTAAGAACTTTCGGTCCATGTCTGTCAATTTTAAGACCTTTTGTGCCAATTAGGTGTCGATTTTTTCCTGGTGAGCGATAGCGAGCCTGTAATTTTAGATGAACCGGTCTTTGGCCGGGAAATTTTTCTACCGAAAAATGTACAAATTTATCTTGAAAGGGGGCTTAGGTGTAATTTGAAGCTTGATGGAGGTTTAGGGAACAAACTAAAAAACTCCCCTTAACTTCCATACTGACCTCACTACGCTCAGGTCAGACCTAACATTAGTTCATACTGTAGGTTGTCCAGAGAAGCTACATTTACTTCTTGGCTCTCAGGCGGAAGGCTTTTACCTTGGCTCCAAAATGTTTATATATATTCTGTCCTTTCGTTCTCTCCAATCTTTTTCCTGGACTTTTTACTTGGTTCTTCTTTGTATTAACTTCTCTGTTTTCTCGTTGTCCAATATTTGTTTCTTCTTATATTTAACTTCATCTATTTTTCCTTGACTTTTTTCTTTTTTTTCTATTTAACTTATTTTCGTTTTCCTTGTCATATTTTTACTTGTTTCTTCTTCTATTTAACTTCTGAGCTTGGCTCCAAATTATGTCAATATATATTCTGTCCTTTCGTTCCCTCTACTCCTTTTCCTTGACTGTTTACTTATTTTCGTTTTCCTTGTCGTCTTTTTACTTGTTTCTTCTTTTAATTAAAGGGGGGATAGTTGCATTTTGAGATCCCCTTTTTCCTTTATGTTTAGCCCCATTGCTTTTGAAATGTTAAGATGTTCTCTCCATTAGTTTGGCGATTTTAAGAACTGTCGGCCCATTTCTGTCAATGTTAAGACCTTTCGTGCCAATTATGTGTTGAGTTTTTCCTGGCGAGCGATAGCGAGCCTGTAGTTTAAGAGGAACCGGCCTTCGGCCAGGACATTTTTCTACCGAAAAATGTACAAAATTATCTTGAAAGGGGTTTTAGGGGGTGCAATTTGAAACTTGATGGAGGTCTAGGGAACAAACTAAAAACCTCCCCTTAACTTCCAGGCTGACCTCACTACGCTCAGGTCAGACCTAACATTAGCTCATAGGTTGTCCAGAGAAGCTACATTTACTTCTTGGATACAAAATGTCTATATATATTTTGTCCTTTCGTTCCTTTCAATCTTTTTCCTGGACTTTTACTTGGTTCTTCTTTCAGTTTAACTTCTTCTCTTTTTCCTTATCGTTTTTTGTTTTGTTTCTTCTATGAATTAATAGTACTGAAAGGAGAGGCTCTACGCCGCTACGGACTATAACAAAAAGAAAGAGCGCACGGGAAAGAGGAAGAGAACGATGAGATAGGATAATTATGCATAATATACGACCATATGCTTCGAAAGACACAGATATACAGGGTGTCCCAGGAGGAAAGGGCATAATTTTGGGAAATGATAGAATAAAATATGTTAAGCCTAAAATGTTATATAACAAAAAGTCCAAATCTCGACCGGTATAGAGATACTGCATATTGAAAATAGTATTGTCTTCAGTATTTCCCCATACGGCTGGCCTAGCTGTCCTAGTGCCTACTACACCTCCATCCTTCTGAAATTATTTTACCAAGTTATTTTAAAGGTACTATAATTCTGTAAGTTTAAAAATGATTATAGACATATTAGCTCACTTTGGAGTAGTTGGAAACTATTTGACATGGAAGAGTCCACTATAGTGATGCGGGGGAGGGCACTACATAAAACCTTCAATATCTTTTTAACGGATGAAATTTGGATGTTTTGTTATAGAATATATTTTGCTTAGAATACCTTGTTCTATCATTTCCCAAAGTTATGCCCTTTCCTCCTGGGATACCCTGTATATAGAGAGTGTGTGTTAGTGTGCAATATAATATAATTTATGTTATGCTTCTACGACGAAACATGCCTTCCAATTCCTCAATACTCTCTACGTTGACGAGAGTTGCCTACAATCAATTCTAGATGTCTTCAAGTTATAGTAAGACGATACTCCACCCCCCCCCCCCCTCTCTCTCTCTCTCTCTCTCTCTCTACTACTACTACTATTACTACTACAATAACTACTACTACTACTACTACTACTTTTTTTTTTTTTTTTTTATTTAATATTTTTCATACATTTCATGTTACTACTACTACCATCACCACCTCCACCATCACCACCACCACTACCTTATATTTAATATTGTACACATACTAAATTTCACAAGCATCAGATACTACTATTCTACACCATGCAACTTCAATCCAGTCTCCTTCCTATGCGACCCTCTGCCACTGCTGCCTCGTAGTCTACTTCTGCCACCGTCACTGGTTGTGGTGCAGACCTTCTTGTTCCCCGCAGGCATAGTAGTGCTGATCTGAGCAATGAGAAAGATAGACGGCATCTCATCCAGGCTACGACGTGGCTCCTAGGCTGATGCTTCTTCTCTGCGATGATCTCTGCTAGCCTTGAATAGAAGCACTGGGCCCTGGGTCCCATCCCTCCTGATGTGGTGAAGACTAGTGGGGTAAAGCTGCATGTTCGACTTGTAAGATCCTTTCTCCATATGTCCTGACCTTCTCTCGTTCGTTCCTCTTGTGTGCTTGTGTACTACTACTACTACTACTACTACAACAACAACTACTACTACTACTACTACTACTACTACTACTACAACAACTTGTTTTTTATTTATTTTTATTTTTTTTCATTGATTTGTATTTAATATTTTTCATACATTTCATGTTACTACTACTACCATCACCACCTCCACCATCACCACCACCACTACCTTATATTTAATATTGTACACATACTAAATTTCACAAGCATCAGATACTACTATTCTACACCATGCAACTTCAATCCAGTCTCCTTCCAATGCGACCCTCTGCCACTGCTGCCTCGTAGTCTACTTCTGCCACCGTCACTGGTTGTGGTGCAGACCTTCTTGTTCCCCGCAGGCATAGTAGTGCTGATCTGAGCAATGAGAAAGATAGACGGCTTCTCATCCAGGCTACGACTTGGCTCCTAGGCTGTTGCTTCTTCTCTGCGATGATCTCTGATAGCCTTGAATAGAAGCACTGGGCCCTGGGTCCCATCCCTCCTGATGTGGTGAAGACTAGTGGGGTAAAGCTGCCATGTTCGACTTGTAAGATCCTTTCTCCATATGTCCTGACCTTCTCTCGTTCGTTCCTCTTGTGTGCAGCCTCCAGAAACAGCTCGCTGTAGCTGTGGGCCATTGGGTCAAATACTCTTATGTCAAAGAACGCTCGCTGTGCATTTGTCCAAAAGCCTCTTGCACTAACGTCCAATCTTGCTTCAGTGGATGTGTTGGCCGTCCTGTGCTGCATGGTCTCTCCACCCAAGGGAATGAGTGATGGTTCGCTCACCACATCTCTACACACCTCCCTGAGCATGTTCGCTGTTATATCTCTTACTTCATCGTGCCTGATGCTGATGAATCCTCCTTTCTTACATATCATGGTGTGGTCTGTATCGTTGATGGTTCCACAAACGCATCGATCGGGCAGTCCTTCAATCGGCCAATCATACCTCAGTGCAATAGCATCATTAAATTCTTGTTTGTTGAGATTGAAGCTTTTTGCATTGATTGGTATTGTTGTCAGCCAATTTGAAGCGCCCGTTTCTTGTGCTATTTGTAGTTTTCTTGTTTGTCTCGGGTGAAGTTGTCCCATCAATTGTGCCAGGTCATTTTTCTGTGAGTTTTGCCTCTCTGACGTGATGGTCTTTCTGATGTTGTAGATGTCTGCCTGGTCTACTTCACCGTCAGAATCTTGTGCTATGATACGGTCAGTGAGAGATCCTGTTATCTTTACCGAGTTCTGGTATTCCGTTACCGCCCTCTTCACTGGGTCGATGATTCCCATCCCTCCCAACCTAGGAGGCAGTGCGAGCAGCTCCCTCTCTGTATCATTCGGGGTGTGCGACTTTATCTGCTACTACTGCTACTACTACTACTACAACTACTACTACTACTACAACAACAACAACTACTACTACTACTACTACTACAACATTTTTTTTGTTTTTTTTTGTTTTTTTTTTCAATAAGAACCACTCAGTCTGTGCATCCCCTCTTTGGACCCTAGACCAGGTCAGAATAGTCATCAAAGCGCCTGACTTCGTTGTCATTCAGCTACTTCCTATTCCGGGGTAAGCACTCAGACTCATCATCGTGGATTACTACTACTACATTGATTTTTATTTAATATTTTTCATACATTTCATGTTACTACTACTACCATCACCACCTCCACCATCACCACCACCACTACCATATATTTAATATTGTACACATACTAAATTTCACAAGCATCAGATACTACTATTCTACACCATGCAACTTCAATCCAGTCTCCTTCCTATGCGACCCTCTGCCACTGCTGCCTGGTAGTCTACTTCTGCACTACTACTACTAATACTACTGCTACTACTACTACAACTACTACTACTACTACTACTACTTTTTTCTTTTTTTCTCCTACTACTACCACTCAGCCTATGCATCTCCCCTTATGGACCCTAAACAAGGTCGGAATAATTATCAATGCGCACGACTTGGTAGTCGTACAGCTGCTTCCTATTCCTGGGTTTGCACTCAGACTCATCATCGTGGAATATGTTATTTTTTAGTTTTTCTTTGATTTTTATTTAATACAGTACATTCATTACATTTTACAAACATCAGATATTACTCAATTTCTTCTATTCTACTATACTACTACTCGATACCATGCAACTTCAATCCAGTCGCCTCCCTATGCAACCCTCTGTCACTGCTGCCTCGTAGTCCACGTCTGCCACTGTCGCTTGTTGTGGTGCAGACAGTCTTGTTCCCCGCAGGCATAGTAGTGCTGATCTGAGCAATGAGAACGATAGGCGGCACCTAATCCAGGCTACGACTTGGCTCCTGGGCTGTTGCTTCTTTTCTGTGACGATCTTCGCTAGCCTTGAATAGAAGCACTGGGCCCTGGGTCCCATCCCTCCAGATGTGGTGAAGACTAGTGGGGTAAAGCTGCCTTGTTCGATATTTAGGATCCTTTCCCCATATGCCCTGACCTTCTCTTGTTCGTTTCTCTTGTGTGCAGCCTCCGGGGAAAGCTCGCTGTAGCTATGGGCCATTGGGTCGAATATTCTTATGTCGAAGAACGCTCGCTGTCCTCTTGTCCAAAAACCTCTTGCACTGATGTCCACTCGTGCTTCATTGGATGTGTTGGCCGTCCTGTGCTGCAAGATCTCTCCCTCCAAGGGAATGAGTTATGCTTCGCGCACCATATCTCTACACACCTCCCTGAGCATGTTCGCCGTTACATCTCTTACTTCACCATGCCTGATGCTGATGAATCCTCCTTTCTTACATATCATGGAGTGGTCAGGATCGTTGTTGGTTCCACACACGCATCGATCGGGCAGTCCTTCAATCGGTCAATCATACCTCAGTGCAATAGCATCATTAAATTCTTGTTTATATTTTCTTGGCGAGCGGTAGTGTGTCAGTATATACAGTATATATATATATTTTTGTTTTAGAGTAAGCTAAATTTGTACATTTTTCGATAGAAAAATGTTTCCGGCGAAGCCAGATTTCTCCATATAATGATGGCTCGCTATCGCTCGCCAAGAACAAATTGACACCTGGATGGGGATAAACGTCTTAAAACAGTTGGCTGAATGGGGCCGAATGGATACAAGCCAGAGAAAGAGAGAAAAAGAGAAAAAAGCGGGTGATCCCCCTTAATTATCCTAAATGTGTTTACGCTGACATATCATAATACGGGATGATGATATCACTACTAGATCTGGTCAAGTAGATTTCCTGGAGACCTAAGTTAATTATGATCAAACTTGCGTTAAAGGGGGGGGGGGGGTAAATTTATATATTTATATTTAAAAACACAAAATCCTTCCTAGACCTCCATCAAGTATAGAGAAACATCACCAAGATCCCCCTTCTAGATAAATTTGATTTTTTTTTCGATAGACAAATGTCCCAGCCAAAGGCAGATTCCTCTTAAATTACAGGCTCGCTTTCGCTCGCCAGGAAAAATCGACACCTACATGACACGAAACGTGTTAATATGAACAATGAAATGGGTCGAAAATGGCTAAAATCGCGAAACTAATGGACCGAACGTCTTAAAATCTGAAAATTAAAGAGGTTAAACATGAGGGAGAAGGAAACCATAAAAACAAACCATTTACCCTTAAAGTCAGTAACTGGAAACTAAGGTGTATTGTTAAGGGAGCCAACCTCGCTTTTGTTTTCTCTTTCTCTCCCTCTCTCTTTGGCTTGTATCCATTCGGCCCCATTCAGCCTACTGGTTTAAGACGTTTACCCCCATCCAGGTGTCAATATTTTCCTGGCGAGAGGTAGCGATCCAGCATATATATATATTTTTGTTTTGACAGCAAGCTAAATTATTACATTTTTCGATAGAAAAATGTCTCCGGCGAAGCCGGATTTCTCCATACAATGCTGGCTCGCTATCGCTCGCCAGGAAGAAATCGACACCTGGAAGGGGATAAACGTCTTAAAACAGTTGGCTGAATGGGGCCGAATGGATACAAGCCAGGGAAAGGATAAAAGGAGATAAAGATAACAACAACAAAACAGTGACCCCCCTTAAGATATGTATGATGTCGATGAATCTCCTTATAGTCATTTAGACTATAGTTAACCCTTTCAAGATCCGATTACGCATTTCTTGTCTGTTTTCTGGCTGAAATTTTATCTGTCTCTCCTTTTCTCTCTTTCCCTGGCTTGTATCCATTCGGCCCCATTCAGCCAACTGTTTTAAGACGTTTATCCCCATCCAGGTGTCAATTTCTTCCTGGCGAGCTATAGCGAGCCAACATTGTATGGAGAAATCCGGCTTCGCCGGAGACATTTTTCTATAGAAAAAGGTACACATTTAGCTTGCTGTCAAAACAAAAATATATATATATATGCTGGCTCGCTGCCGCTCACCAGGAAAATATTGACACCTGGATGGGGGTAGACGTCTTAAAACAGTAGGCTGAATGGGGCCGAATGGATACAAGCCAAAGAGAGAGGGAAAGAAAGATAAAAACAAGTGAGATGGGCTCCCTTAAACAATGTTAATCAGATTAGGAAGTTCATAAGGAAGTCAGACGGTTGATTAATACAGTCTTTTCCTTTAATACTTCAACAGATCCGTCCTTAATTGGATATAATTTTCTAATTAAAGCCAATATAAATGCGGCCTAATACTCAAAGGGTTAAATGTCCCTTCGATTATCATGGTGTGTGGTAATGGTCTAAAATGTAACACTAGGTTCGAATCCTTGGAGTACCACATGTATTCATTAGTTTCATTGATTGAATTAATTACGTATATTTGTAAGTTAATTGGTGGGTTGGTGATAACATGAACTTCTAACAACTTCTATTCACTTTTCTTTCTGTTCCATCTACCCATAGCTTCCAGTTCCCTTTAGTTTCCAACATTCCTCTATAGTGGAGCACATAAATGCAAAAATACCCCAAAATACTTCACTTAATCATGCAAGCATAAAATTTGGCACAGACATTCTCAAAGGACCACTCTTTCATAAAAGGGCGTTAGCAACGCAAAAAATCCAAGATGGCTGCCTCTTTTTCCAAGATGGCTGCCATTCATTGGCCAATTGCATCATCTTCGAGAATATGGGTGTTACTGATGCATTTATCATGGTTTATAATCCCATTCAATCACCAATTTGTTCTTTATTAAAGTTATTTTTGTCACGCTTTCAATTCCAAGTACTAAAACAAAGAGATGGCGTTCAATATGGCGGCCAAACGTAGTATTAATCTTATCTCAGCATCTGTCACTGGCCACAATGAATGCCTTTTTTTATCTACTGAGAGTTTTTGGGGTCATAGATTCTAATTGATCTAAAACTTTTCTCAAAGGATGTACAAATTATTTACAAGGTGTTGGTATACTAATAGAGTGAATGTCAGTGCACAACCAGGGCACACTGGTGACTTCACTGCTGTGTAACTCAGCATGGGGTTCAGTGTCAGATTTGTTCCCAATTGACACCAAAGATGTTGCTCATCCCAGCTCTGCTGAGTTTGTTCACAGTCACTTGCAGAAAGGTAGGACACAATACCAAGACTTTGTGAAAAGATTGGAAGTTAATCCAACATCATTCTATGAGCCCATCAGGAGGCAAAGACTTAACTTCTTCTGTCAAGAAAAGCCTGTTAAAGAAGCATACAAACAGAAGCAGCTGAAAGAAGACTGTCAGCTTTTTTCAAAGCTGTTCATCTCCTGTCAGATCAGGGAGTGCGACCTGCAGGAGTTCTTTCAGCACGAAAATCAGTCATTCCCTGTGTCTCTAAGTGATGGTGGAAAGATTTATAGCTGTCAGAAGTCCCAACTGACCTCCATACTTGAGAAACACATCACGCTTCCAGACCAAGAGTCAGAGGCAGATGACATCATCATTGATGGTTCAGCTTTGATCCATGCACTGCCACCCAAAAGGTCTAAGACATTTGCAGAATATGCAGCCCTTGACTTTCTGCCAAGGATTAGTGCCTATGCCAATACATACAAGACAAAACATGTTGTCTTTGATGTGTACAGTCCATCAAGTCTGAAAGCAGACACAAGGTCCAAAAGAGGACAAGGGGGGAGACACAAGGTGACAGAAAAGAATAGCATTCCCTCAAACTGGCACAACTTTCTGAGGCACAATGACAATAAGTCGGAGCTGTTTCACTTCCTGGCAGACAAGATTGTCCAGATGTCTGCACCAAACTTGGTTATTGTGACCAAGGGACCCCAAGCACTTAGCACACACAAAGTGAGTCTGACTGAACTGCACGAATGTTCTCATGAGGAGGCAGACAGCCGCATCTTCGTCCATGCCAGATATGATGCAGGACAAGGGAGCAAATCTATCATAGTCAAATCCAATGACACAGATATCCTTGTCATTGGCCTGAGTATGTTCCCAAATCTGCAAAGCATGGGTCTGCAGCAGCTGTGGCTCATATTTGGCCAAGGTCAGAGCCTTCGATGGATTGGCATTCACAACCTGTACAACTATGTTGGTCAAGAGAAGGCCAAAGTTATGTTGTTCTTCCATGATTTTACAGGTTGTGATGTGGTCTCAGCTTTTAGAAATAAAGGAAAGAAGACAGCTTGACAGACATGGGACATTTTCCCAGAGGCAACTCCAGTATTTTCCAAACTGAGCTAGCACCCACCAACCATTGAGGATGATGACATGAAGATTCTAGAGAAGTTTGTGGTCCTCATGTATGACAGGTCCAGCACTGCAGATGGTGTGGATGAGGCTAGACTGGACTTGTTTGCCAGAAAGTAGAAACCCTATGAAGCCATCCCTCCAACCAGAGCAGCTCTGATTCAACACACTAAACGTGCAGCATATCAGGCAGGCAGTGTGTGGGCTCAGGCAATTCTGCGCCAGCCAGAAGCAGAGAGTCCAGCTGACTGGGGATGGGAGAAGATTGGCGAAGAATGGAAAGTCATCTGGAGAGCCAACTCTCCCATTGCAAAGAGTTGTGAACAGCTCACTAAGTGTGGCTGCAAGTCTGGGTGCCGTGGCAGGTGCAAATGCTACAGGCTTGGTCTCACATGCACAGCCTTGTGCAGTTGCAAATGTGAAGTGTAGTTTCTCTGTTATCCTGGGTGCAGTGGTGAGTTCAAGTATAATTTCGACTGTCTTTTGCTAAAACTTACATTAGATTTATGTATTTTTTGGTTCTGTAATAAAAACAAATTAATTTTGTCATAAAAATTTATACTGGAATCTTTATTAGTCGCAAAGATACGAATGATATTAGTTTTGCGGGTGCAATTTTGGTTTGATTTGGCATTAAAAAAAATATTTTACAAAAATAGGAGACCTCTTTCAGACTCTATGACATATAAAGTAGGGTTTTGAATTGAAATAAGTTGTTTTACTTGGAGTAGTTACAACTTACAAAGTAATTATTAGTAATTCTTAGTGTAGACGGCGGCCATCTTGAAAAAAATGGTAGCCATCTTGGATTTTTGCGTGGCTAACGCCCTTTTTTGAAAGAGTGGACTCTAATGAACATTAGTGCCAAATGTCATGCTTGCATGATTAAGTGATTAAGTTATTTTTGCACTTATCTGCTCCACTACTAGGGTCTTTAACCTCCTCTCCACATTTCAGTTGTCCATCCACCATTCCTCCACCGTCCCAATACATTGTTTATTATGCATTCCACTTCAACAAACTCCGTGACATCATTATATTTAAGTATTTCGTCTTTCTTTCGCATCTATATTAGGATCGCCACCTGGGGGTCCAAATTTGCTGAGCTTTCTTCGATGTTTCTGAGCCCTGCGAGCCATAGTTTGAGGTGTCTTTGATAAAAATCTAATGCTGAAATTACTCGGGTTGCTCCCTTAATCTCTTCAGTAAATGTTCTGATGTTTTCTTTATCACTTAATGAAAAAATAAAAAGTGTCCACTTGTTTGTGGAAATGAAATATAAAACAATGAAAATACATTTTTTGTATCAACGAGTCGAGTCGCTTGAGCTAGACTGAAATAGGTCTCTCAAAATAGCTACACGATTATAGTTACTCCGTCATTGTAGTTCTTTCCTGACCTATCACCCCCTCTATCTCGTCCACCCTTCTCTATGTATGTGTGTGAGAGAGTACAAAGGAGTACAAAGGAAATCAAGCAACAACAGATCTAGTGACCCTTCTAGGTTGCTTGTCCTCCAAAACACTGAGGATCAAGTGTCCAAACAGTGGTTTAGAGTGGGTAAGGGAACATTGGAAAGGGAATTACTGCCCTGGAACTAATATCCGTGGCAGGATTAGGAAGTTAGTAGAGGACAGATTGGTTAGTAACTGAGGGGGGGATAAAATAAAGTTATTCATTTACAAACGCAGTCAGTCGCGGGTTTGATGGGAGATATTTGTCTAGGCGGAGTTTAAATGAATCAACGGTGATGCAGTCTATAACGTTTCGGGGAAGCCCATTCCACAAGTTGACAAGTCAATTGAAGAAGAAATTCTTAGATTCATGCGAGTTAAAAGATTTACCAATAATTTTGCGACCGTTTCCCCGCGTGTAATTAGATTGGTCGATAGTGAAGTACTTACTACAGTTCATATTGTCGATGCCTTTGATGATTTTGAACACTTGAATAAAGTCACCTCTTAATCTGCGCTGGGTTAAAGAAAATAGATTTAATTCTCTAAAACGCTCTTCGTATGGTTTGTTTTTTAGGCTAGGTATCATTTTGGTAACTCTAACTAAGGAATTGTAAAGGGTTAGGATAACTTCTTTGGATTTATGCTCAAATGACCTGCCTATAAAGCCAATTATTTTGTTTGCCTTCTTAACAACTTCTGAACATTGTTGACTCGGTATTAGGTTATTACTCGATATTGTTACTCCCAGATCGGTTTCTCTGTTTACATTCTTAAGCTGAGTGCCATTCATCGAATAGTTTGCTTTCTCATTTAGGTATCCGATATGTAGTACTTTACATTTATTCGCATTGAAACTCATTTGCCAAATTTGGGCCCAACATGACAATTTATCTAGATTGTGTTGCATATCGTCAACTTGTTCTTTTGAGAGTACGTTATTTGCAATTTTTGTATCGTCAGCAAATTTTGAGATTGTACAGGTGAGAGCCTCATCTATGTCGTTGAGCTCATCCTTAGCTTCCTTTAGAACTCTAGGCGAGATTGTATCATGTCCAGGCGTTTTATTTACCTTGAGTTTATCTAAACAATTCAATACTTCTCTCTCTGTAACGGTGATATTGCTTAGAACATCTGAATTATCAATCTGAATCGGCGATAGTGTAGGGATATCACTGAGGTCTTCTGTTGTAAAAACTGATGCAAAGAAGGTATTGAGGGCATTACTCATTTGTACTTTGTCTTTTGTGTATTCTCCATTTTCATCGACTAACCGTCCAACAGTTGAAGTAACTACTTTTTTCTTTCTGATATAACTATAGAATTCTTTCGGGTTTGTTTTACTTTGATTCGCAATATGTAACTCTAAGGTCTTTTTACTTTGCTTAATTAACTTTTTGTCTTTGCGTCGTAGCTCTACAAATTTCACCCGTTCTTCGTCATTTTGTGAGGATTTTAATCTATCATTAGCAAATTTTTTAGCAAGCAGGCAGTTTGAAATATCTTTATTCCACCATTTGGGCTCATTATTATGGCCTGGACGCCGTATTTTCGATGGTATGCAGTCTTGCACTGCCTTTAGGTAAGTGGTTTCGAATAACTTCCAAGATGTATTTATGTCGTTATTGTTAATTAAAAAGCTCCAGTCAGTTTCTTTAAACATAGCTCAAAGTTTATGGAAGTTTGCTTTCTTGAAATTAGGGACTTTTTCGATGCTACTATTTGGTTCGTTACTAGTAAACTTTAAAGTGAAAGTTATCGTACGATGGTCGCTGTTACTGAATTCATCACCAACATTCAAATTCTCTATCAATTCTTCTTTTGTTGCAAGTACAATGTCAAGAACGTTATTACCACGGGTCGGCGTTCGAACAAATTGATAAAGCGAACTCTCTTGCAAGTTCGTATACAAGTCATTTCCGGAGTGTGAAGTAAGAGTATCGCCCTACTTGGTCACAGGTAAATTAAAGTCGCCCTAAATTACAGTATCTTGTGAGTTACTTACATCTGCAATTTGTTCCTAAATTTCTCGGTCAGTTTGCACTGATTGAGCTGGAGGTCTGTATATTAATGCAAATATTATTTTTGTACCTTTATTATTCTTTATTAGCACAAAAGATGTGTCGACGTTCACAATTTGAGGTTTTGACAAGAGGTTAGGGTTAAGACTTTCTTTGATATAAAGTAAAACGCCACCTCCATTTCGATCTATTCGGCTTTTCTCAAACATTACATAACCGGGAAGTGAATACTCTGCTAAAAAGTCTCTATCTTCTGTATTGAGCCAAGATTCTGTTATGCCAATCACATCATAATTTTCTGTATACACTAGCTCCTCTAAATCTGAAAATTTATTGCGTATGCTACGAACGTTTGCATAGAAAACCTTTAAATTTGTTATTTTAGAACTCACGGAACGCTCTTTAATAATATTTTTGGTTCTTGTCGGATCTACATTTATGTTCATGGCTGTCCTCGGTCCTCGCTGTCTTCGGTCCTTATCGCTGGTGGTCCTCGGTTGCCTCTGTTTTTTGCTTGGCGTTGGATGATTTATGTCACTGCTGCTTCTTCTCGGATGGCGTTTTTTGATCCATGGCTGCGGAGTGCTTCGTGTAGGAGACGACCCATGCGTGCTGAACCCACAGGGTTTAGATGAGTGCCATCCTTGCGGAACAGAGTAGGCTGGTTGTAGAAGTTGTCCCAGAGGTTGATGAATTCAACTTCTTCCCTCAGACACAAATATTTTAGTCGGCTATTTGTGCTGAAGGCCTTGTCGTAGAATTTGTCAGGTGCGTCGATCTTGGGGAGAATGCCTGAGATGATGATATTCCTTGACTTGTTTTTGTAGTGCTGGATCTTCTTGCGATATTTCTCCATCAACTCTTCGGATCTGGTACGCATGACGTCATTTGAACCAGCATGGATGACAAAAAGGGTATTTTCATTTGCATCCTTTGTGGTATCTTCGAAGGCTTCCACAATGTCGTCCAGTCCAGCTCCAGGGATGCAAAATCTTTTTCGTCGATTTGGGACTGTCGCAGAACTCTTCGACCTGTCCTCGTAGGATGGAATCCCCAATGAGCCTGGTCTCTTCTGGTTCGTCTTCCATCTCTACCAATATCTCAAATCTGTTGTCATTGTGACTGGTAGATGAGACCTTTTCTACGTTGGCCGTGCACCGTTCCTCATTGGTGTAAATCCGGAAACCTGTGGTGGCGGGACTCTGCGTACAGGTCGGGGAGAGGAGTGGTTAGAATGGGGGCGAGGGGTTGGTACTGTTCGTGCTAGCAGGCTTCTTGCACGAGGAGTGGGGGAGAGACTAAGGTGAACAGGGCGGCTGTCCTAGTTTGATGTCGGCTCAGGTTCGTCAGAAGCATCTGCTGCAGTGGCTACTGCAGGTGTTGGATTGTTGGCAGATGACGTTGGGGCGGTGGTGAATGTTGGAGTTGAAACAATTGGAGTTAGTGATACTCCAACGTTGAGTGTTACAAACTCTTGGAGTGATTCCAGCTTCCTGGTGAGGGCATTGATCTTGTTGTGGGCTTCATCCAATTTTGCTGTCAAATCCTCTCGTTGCTGGCAGAGTCGGCAGACTTGTGGATCGGCAGGAGCAAACATGGAAGCACCAAACCTACCGACGCAGTTCGTACAGGCACGAGGCATGGTGACGATCACTTTCTTCAGATCACTTCACTCACTTAAAAATACTTCACTCACTTTAAAAACACTTATCTCACTTTAAAAACACTTCACTCCCTTCAGGTCGCTTCACTTACTTAAATAGGCCTAACCGAAAACAAAAATGTTGAAATACGCACAAATAGGTTATCAGCGGTGATAGCCTAACCAAAAATTAAAATAAAACAAAATTAAATTTGAATACGCAGTGATAGCCGAACCGAAAACAATTTTATTTTTATTTAAACAGAAATAGGCCACCAGGGGTTATAGCCTATCCTAACCGAAAACAAAAATTATGAAATACCGGTATGCAGAAATAGGCCACCAGCAGTGATAGCCTAACTGAAAATTAAAAAATTGAAGTACGCAGAAATAGGCCACCAGGGATGATAGCCTAACTGAAAATTTAAAAATTGAAGTACGCAGAAATAGGCCACCAGGGATGATAGCTTAGACTAACCGAAAACAAAAATAACCGAAACAAAAATTATGAAATACCGGTACGCAGAAATAGGCCACCAGCGGTGATAGGATAGCCTAACTGAAAATTTAAAAATTGAAGTATGCAGAAATAGGCCACCAGGGATGATAGCCTAGACTAACCGAAAACAAAAATAACCAAAAACAAAAAGTATAAAATATGAGGACGTAGGCTACCAGGGGTGATAACCTACCTAAAAAAAAAAATATATATATATATATATATATATATATATATATATATATATATATATATATATATATAATAGAATATGTAACTAAATATACAATTCACCAAATAGAGATTATATAAGAATAAAGTGTAACTGCACACAAGGGGTTAATATACTGTATCAACTGATGGCGCTGGTGTCACTGTAGGATAGTCAAGCAGGATTATATTTAGATAAACAAAGTTATCAGTCAAAGGTTACTACAAGATCATGCAAGCTACAACTAAAATTACAGATATATATAGCTACAGTAGGATACTGAATACGATAACTATTAGAGTTAATAAGAAAATACAAAGCTAGGTCGATTAAAGGTGCGCGTGCGTCGTCTGCTACAAACTAGGATAACAAATGTAAAGAACATTGTTTATCAGTCAGAAAAGCAATAAAAAAACATGCACGGCAACTACAGAACTATGTGGAGGTTAAACAAGCACTTAACTACTGTTCATGCAATGAATAAAGGGAACAGGGATATGAAATACTCAAATTAGGATCGAGTTTTCTCAGTGGCGATGCGGAGCTGTTGGCGGTGCTAAAGCCGGCGGGAGGAAAGAAAAGAGAGAGAGAGAGAGAGATATGAAGGCAAGTTGAGGGATGGGGAAGTAGGATTGTGAAGATGTGCGTGTGCGTGTACATCATAGTGTAAATGCCTGTTTCTCTATCTAATGAACTAAAATATATATACATTTCTATCTTTTCATTCGTCCTTCTATCAATATATATACATTATATTATTTGACAGTCCAATACACTGTGCACGTTAATGGAGTAACATATATAACATCAATTTGTTATGTATCAGAATTAAACACGCATCAATCTCCACAATTCAGGGACACAACATTTACTAATTTGTTAATATCTCTAAATTTGCAGACCGCAATATTAAATTGTGTATCATCTATTTCCGATGGTCAATATTTGTTCTGGCAACATCCCCGAGATCTCTTTCCACTGGTATCGGTACGTATGCTGAAGACAGATTAATTAACCCTTCTGTGCCGGCGACGTCTTCATAACTTTATTCTAGCTCTATTTAGATGATTTTGTGCAGTTTAAGAAGGTTCTATGGTAGTAAAAGGGGTTAAGTGAAATAGTTCGAAGCCTGTTAATTACTGAAGGCTCTTTTTCAACTGTAATTTATTTCCATTTAGCTGTAAAATTTGTCCTTGCGAGCGATAGCGAGCCTGTAATTTTAGTAGGAATCGGGTTTAGGTCGGGACAAAAAATATATATCGCCAAAATCCGTATATAATATAGTTTCCATATTATTTCCTGCCACCTGGCGGTGCCCTGGTGATCACTGTCAGTCCAGGGACCCTTGCCCGGACGTCATTAAGGTGATGGATGAGCTGCTTTTCTGCATCCCCTTCTCCCTCGTGTTTAGCCCCATTCGTTTTCAGATTCTAAGATGTTCGGTCCATTAATTTGGCGATTTTAACACCTTTCGCCCCATTTCGCTGTCAATTTTAAGACCTTTTCTGCCATTTAGGTATCGATTTCTTCCTGGCGAGCGTTAGCGAGCCTGTAATTTCAGGAGAAACCGGCCTTTGGTCTGGACATTTTTCTACCGAAAATTGTACAAATTTATCTTGAAGGGGGGTCTAGGGGGTGTTTTTATTAAGCTTGGTGGAGGTCTAGCGAGGAACCTATAAAACAAAATATAAAGATACATAAATGTGCAAATAAATACGGGCCATGATGCAGCTCTGGCGGCCCCACACTGATCGTTAACAACCAGACAGGGGACCAGAAATAATGGAACAATTACCTCTCCCTCTTTCTCTCTCTCTCTCACACACACACACACACACGCGCGCGCACTCTCTCTCTCTCTCTCTCAAGAACCAGATGGGGGACTAGAGTGACTAACATATAACAAGAAATAATGGAACAATCCTAAGAGAGAGAAAATGTGAGTGTATAAACTGCATGAAAGAAGCTCTTATATATATATATATATATATTAAAGGAGATCGAATACCCGGAAACTGAATTGTCCAACCACATGCCATGGTTAATGTCAGATCAATGAGGGAGAGAGAGAGAGAGAGAGATATATATTTTGACTGGTTGTACGTGTATCTGTACGATATTACGGTATGTGAGTGTGTGTTTGCATTGTTATGCATGATTTCCTTTAGTATCCGTGATTAAGAGCATTTATGTTTGTTTGTTTTTCAGTAGAAATACTTGTTCATAATCTTGTATTTCAGTAGCCATATAATTAGTTACCTTGGTGTTTGTATTGAGAGTAATTATTGACCATCCTCTTAGCTTTAATGGTTTATGATGTATGTGATTAACTGATTATTATAGGCTGAGGTACCCGTCGCTGCCCGGGAAAAAATCGAAGTATGGGCTTTCTGTCGCATGCCAAGTATGGGCTCTCGCTTAAAACTATTCTAGCACCCCCTTATTATGCATGCCAAATATAGGATATCCATCTTGAAAACTGAGGGAGTGAAGGATCTATGGTAGTAAAAAGGGTTAAGTCAGATAATTAGAAGCCTTTAAAACTGAACAAAATCGTTATATAATAGCCAGAATAAAGTTAAGCCGGTATCACACGAGAGCTTTTATAGTCAACATTCCATGATCAACATTCTTTTGGCAACATTTCATGAATATTTTGCACTGGTATCAGAAACTACACTGATGGTAGATGAATTTAGATGACATAAATATTATAAATGTTTAACTCATAAGCTGCCAGACCAGTGTTGAGAATAAATGTTGAGGGAAAAAGCGCTCGTGTGATACCGGCTTTAGAAAGACGTAGCCGGTACAGAAGTGGTAAATGGTGGAAATGCGACCATTATATGATGCTGTATTCCTTCCCAGCCTTCAGTATAGTTTATTATTCAATGATTCCCCCTCTAACTCCGTTAAGGGGAGATGGGTCGCTTTTATAGATCCCCTTCTCCCTCATGTTTAGCCCTATTATTTTTTCAGATTTTAAGATGTTTGTCCCGAAAAAAACTCGATTTTAAGACCTTTTGCCCCATTTTGTTGAACAAGGGGGACCATAAAAACGACCAATCTCCCCTTAATTGAATAGATCAGCCATTTCAGTAAAGACATTTTCAGATACAATTTAAATCCTTCTCTAGGACGTTCTATGTAAGCTATGTAAGCTAATTCCCATCCATTCATACGCAGACGACTCAACCTTACACTACTCCATTAGTTTTTCAGAACGCCCCAGCCAGCAATCCCTCAGCGACAAACGTAATGAAGCCATAGAACTTTTAAATTCTGATCTAAATACTATCTCCAATTGGGACAGAGAAAACCTTGTTACCTTTAATGCTTCCAAAACCCAATTTCTCCATGTCTCTACCAGTAAGGAACTCCCAGCGGACTATCCCTTATTCTTCAATAATACAAAAATCAATCCTTCATCTTCTCTCAATATTCTTGGTGTCTCTTTTTCTTCTGCTCTCAGTTGGAAGGATCATATTACCAGTCTTGTTAAGGCAACCTCCCAGAAGCTGGGTGTGCTCAACCGCCTTAGGGGATTCTTTTCCCCTGCACAGCTTCTTGCTCTGTACAGGGGCATAGTGCGTCCTTGTATTGAGTATTGTTCACATGTGTGGGGAGGTTCCTCTCACACCGCTCTCCTAGACAAAGTTGAAAGGAAGGCCTTTCGTATCATTAACTCCCGTCCACTCACTGACTCTCTGCAATCTCTCTCTGTCCGCCGCAATGTTGCATCTCTCTCGCTATTCTATCGCTACTATAATAATCAGTGTTCCTCAGAGCTTTCCCAGTGTATACCACCTCCTTTACGTAGGGCACGTGGTACCCGTCTTGCAACTCAATCCCACCCCTACTCTGTGCAACTCTCCAACCCAAGAGTGAAACGTTACTCTCAAACTTTCTTCTACTCAACAACTGAGCTCTGGAACTCTCACCCAGAATCAGTTTTTCCCTCTTCCTATGACTTAAATTGCTTCAAACTCCGTGTGTCCAGGCATTTTGGGTCGAACGTCCCTTGATTTTGGCCCTGTCACTCTTTCAACTATGGGGGAGGCACTCGCTATAGGCAGTTCTGCCTTTTGCCTCCCTCAATCACATAGAAAACAAAAAAATAAAAAATAAATGAGCTTAATGTTAACCAAATTGCATAGTAAAATGTTTCTCGCTAGTTTACGGAAATATTTTTAGTTTATGGTATTTATGAACTGGCTTCGAGCAAATGTCTTTAACTGCACTACATCTTTCCTTTGCCCTTCAACTTCATAATTGCTGAGGGGCACAGGGCCCTGGGTGGGGCTTTGGTTTCCCGGGCGTTTCCGCGCCCTCCTCAGCTCCCCGCCATGGAGTGGCTTCGGTCACCCAGGCTTTATTGTGGTCGGCAGGGAGGGTTCTGTGGGGGCGCTCGGTTATAGCCTTGGCCTTGCTCTGGGCCTTGGGGCTGTTCGGCCAGGCAGCTTGGGGAAAAACAACAACAACAACAACTGCACTGAATAGCCTCACACACCCAAAGGGGATAATAGAAGAACATTAATGTACTCGTATCTTTAAGGGGCTAGTGGCTGTTTTTTTGGTCTATTAATTAATCTATTAATTTATTTGATACTTTCCTCGTTATACTTCCATCACACTTAGAAAAACGCCCCCTAGGCCTCCTTTCAAGATAAATGCATACATTATTGGGTAGAAAAGTGTTCCGGCCGAAGGCCGGTTCCTTTTAAAATTACAGGCTCCTTATCGTTCGCCAGGAAAAAATCGACACCTAAAAGGCATGTAAGGTCTTAAAATTGACAACGGAATAGGACAAAAGGTGTTACAATCGTCAAACTAATGGTCGAACGTCTTAAAATCTGAAAACTAATGGGCTTAAAGAAGTTCCGCAGAAGCGACTACCTGCACCCCCTTAATATTATTACGAAGTAGGTTAGATTTTGAGGATGTAATTATTCGGGCTCAGTTTTCTTTGTCTGGTTATTTTTTCTTATTATGACGCATTTTGACAGTCTATTCTGGCTAACATTACACGATTTTCTACAGCTTAGGAAGGAGGTGTAGGAATGATAAGGATAAAGACTGTCTCAATAAACCCTCTGCCATCCACTTACCCTTCCTAATCTGAATACAATCGTCTAATAATAACCAGAACACGGAAACTAATTGACCACTTCCGAGTTTTGGTCTATAAGGAAGTTGGAGCTGTGGCCGTCAATATTTAGCAGAATTATCAGCTAAAATATGGTCATAATACATACATACATACATACATATATAAATACATAAAACCAAATTAATCATACTTTTTATCCATCAGAAATCCACATTAATATTACATTTCTCTTTAATATCGATGTTTACGGCTCCAACTTCCTTATAACCTGAAACTCCTAAGTGGTTAATTGCGTTATCGGATCTTAAAAGGGTTTGTTAGCGAAGGTAATCTGGTTAGGAAAGGCTAATCTTGTTTGCATGGAGCAGACTTCTCAGGTTAGGTTATAATAGGATTATCTAGTTAAGGGATAAACAGGAGTGCTATACCCTGCTTCAAATCCGTAGGCCAAAACTCTGGAACATTAACCTCTATAAACTATAATCGAGCAAATATTTCTACCATTTGGGAAAGGTCAACCAGGGAGTACGTGCCGATATTTACAGCCCATTTGCTCTAGCCCTTTTTAAGTTATAGAGGTTAGGGTTCACGACTTCTGGCCTACCTATTTGAAACAGGGGTAAACTTCATAATTATAATAAAATCGAACAATAGTTTTAACTTGAGATGAAAACTTCTATTAATACTTAATATTAATTCCTCTATTACAAAACCCAGTGCACTAGAATAAACTAATGAAAGCATATGATCCTCCAGGGATTCGAACTTGGGACACCACACCCTGAACATAATATATAAGCATCAAATCAATTGCACCACCAACACAGATCATCCAGATTATAATATCAGCTTCTTCATTCCTCGTTATATTTTGTCATCATTGCTCTTTTCCTCTGTTCGTTTTAAGATAATGGGTATATGGGTAATTAATGGCACTAGAAATGAGTCACTCTTGTAATCTCTCTCTTTCTCTCTCTCTCTCTTTTTGAGTGTGTCTGCCTCCTATTGAATAACCAGTTCTGATGCAATATACTTGTATACAGTATATATATATATATATATATATGTGTTTCTAATCTCTCAGTGGGGATCGAACCGTCGACCATCAGGACGATAGCCAACGCTTTAATCAACTACACCACGACAAGACTGCCGTGGTGTAGTTGATTAAAGCGTCGGCTATCGTCCTGATGGTCGACGGTTCGATCCCCACTGAGAGATTAGAAACATTTAGTGGCTCACGTGTATTTGTGATATATTCTCAATATATATATATATATATATATATTTATATATATATATATATATATATATATATATATATATATATATATATATATATATATATATAAGAATAATAGCAAACACAAAATTAGGCAAATATATCGTTAACTCCGTTCCTCCCCCAACGTTGTTTTACCTGATGACCCTTATTTAACTTTGCCGCTCCCCTGTCAACTTTATAATGACTTTTGCATTATAATGAAACCCGCAGCAGCCACCACTTTGTTTTAAACTTCCGGGGAGACAATTATAAAGTTCACATACCACAATTCTACCCTTATTCGTTCATTTCAGAGAGAGGGAGAGAGAGAGAGAGAGAGAGAGAGAGTAATAATTAATTAATTTATCTACAGTATATACTGTATAAGTTACAATAATATACTGATTATACTCTAACTTGTTTGTGAATTGCTTTGATTAGTAAGCTCTTGCAAAGATGCTATACCTTAATTTTTTTAAATGATGAAATTAATATATGTTGCAAACATGTTTACAATTCCTTAAGATGTCGATAAATCTGCTGGTAGAAGATAAATTAACCGTTCACTAATGAAAACACAAAAACAAAAACACTAGAGTAACTACTGCTATAGTTTATTCGCTGTAAGTAGGCGGAAAATCATGACCTTTAACCTCTGTAACTCAAAAACGACTGGAGTGCTCGAGCTGATATTTCTACCATTTGGGAAGAGTCAGTCGAGTAATAGATGTGGAAATTTACATCCGATTTGCTCTAGCCCTTTATAAGTTACAGAGGATAAAGGTCATGATTTCTCGCCTAATAGACTATTAGCCTCTCAACGTCTGTCATTTCATGTTTTTTTGGAGGCATCAGGGAAAGAGAATGGAACAATACCGACATTGAAACAATAACTTTGCCATTCAGTACCAAATGTTCAAATATCTGTGATTAGTAAGCCTTAAGGGGGTAGTACTCGCTCGTTCTGGACCTCCTTCTCCCTCATGTTCAGCCCCATTATTTTAGCGATTTTAAGACGTTCGTTCACTAGTTTGGCAATGTTGAGACCTTGCGCCTCATTACTTTGTCAATATTAAGACCTTTCGTGCCGTTTAGGTGTCGATGTTTTCCTGACGAGCGATAGCGAGCCTGTAATTTTTGAAGGATACAGCCTTCGACTGGGACATTTTTCTACCGAAAAATGTACAAATATATCTTGAAAGGGGGCATAGGGGGTGTTCTTTTAAGCTTGATTAATGTTTAACGAGGGAACTCAAAATTATATAAATAAATGAATTAGTAGCCCCAAAAAGAAGCACTAGCCCCTTATACTGTAGATGGAAGCTGATAAATATAACTGAGAATTAAGGGTAATCATGGTCACAATCAAACCAACCATCTTTTACAAGAAAAAGAAGAAGACAAAAAACACCCACACACACACACACACACACACACACTCACACCCACACACTCACACCCACACACACACCCACACACTCACACCCACACACAGAGGTAAAGAGGTGATAGAGGAAGTACGAAAGGAAGTAGTGAAGATGAAGACAGCTCATAACGAGATTCAAGACAGAAACAGTGAGTTAATACAAAACATAGCCAAAACAAATGAAACAGTAGAGATTTGTAAGGAGGAAATAAAACGAAGCTTTGCAGAGATTGTTGTCAAAGAAAAACAAGTTCAAAACGAATTAGCGTTGGTGACAAAGGAAAGTAAACTCGATGTGGAGGTGAAGAATGTTATTCGGAGAAATGAGAAATTGCTTCGTGACACAGTGGACAAAAACAAATCAGTGATAATATTTGGCCACACAGAAAAAGATATAAAATCGAGGATAGAAAGGGACAGAGGTGAGCTAAATTGTATAAGGAACACAATGAAGCATTTACTTGAAGAGGATGGTCCGGAAATTGAGATAATGGAATATAGAAGAATTGGTAAGTACGAAAAGGGAAAGAACAGACCAATTAAAATTACGCTAATGAATAGTCAGATGGAGGAAACCATACTTAAAAATGGTCCAAAGTTAAATGATGTAGAAGCTTTTAAGTCTATTAAAGTGAGAAGAGACCTTTCTAAAGAGGATAGAGAACTACTGAAAGCTAAGTTTGAAGAAGCAAATAAAAGAAATGATGAACGAACTGAGGAAGAGAAGGAATCTTTTTTTCTTCCGGGTCGTAGGTCTGCAAATACGGAAATGGTACATACAAAAAGACAAACCATCCCAGGAGCAAACGGGGGAAGAGGAGGTGTAACTGGGTTGACAGGGAATGAATTTGTACATGTAATTTACACCAATGTAGATGGGTTATTATCAAAAATTCTTGAAATAAAAGATGTTATTAATATAAACAAGCCACATGTTCTATGTTTAACAGAAACCAAATTAAATTCTCAAATAAGAAATGAAATACTCTCAGGTGAAAATTATAATGTATGGAGGAGGGATAGAGTTGGGAGAATGGGAGGAGGGGTCTTGATATTCACAAGGAGGGAGCTTAAGGTAAAGGAGTTGCAGATGAAAGAGGTGGGCTCTGCTTCAGAAATAGTAGCAATAGAAATAGTGAGAGGTAACGAAGGAATTATAATAGTAAATGTGTATGTGCCGCCACGAACTGCAGCCTGGACCAGTGAGGAACACGAAGCAATGCTGAATGAAACTTTAATAAATCTGGAGTATATTATCAAGGAGGCAGAAGATAGGAACAAAAGTATTATTATTACCGGAGACTTCAACAGTGGGAATATTGATTGGTCAACTTTAGAGTGTCCTGAGAGAGAGAACAGTTGGGGATGTAGACTACTAGAGTTGATGACAACATACCTGTTGCATCAACACATAGAAGAGCCAACAAGGGTGAGAGGGAGTAATACTCCTTCATTATTAGATCTGGTTTTTACGAGATGTGCCAATGAGATATTTGAGGTAAGTTATAAACCACCAGTAGGTAAAAGTGATCATGTCGTATTAGACTTTAATTTTATATTAAAGTATGACTTATTACCAAGTAAAGAGGAGTTCAAGAAAGACCGGCTGGATTATCCTAGAGGAAGATACAACAAATTGTGAGAGTTTTTCCAAAACATTAATTGGGAGGATAAAGTATTGAATAAATATGATATTAATGAGCAATACGAAGCCTTCTGTGACATATGCAAACAAGGTGCTGACAAATACATACCAATAGCCAAGGATTTTCCTAAAACAAAGAATGATTGGTTTGGTGCTAGATGTTATAAAGCTAAAGTTGAACGTGATAGGTTATGGAAACGCTATAGAAGACACAAGAGTGATCAATCTTACGAGAGGTATAAACTAGCAAGAAATAACTACACCAAAGTGAGGAGACAGGAGAAGGATTTTGAGAGAGGGGTGGTTATGAAGAGCAAAGATGATCCCAACATATTATATGGATTCATAAATAAGAGAACTAAAGTGAAGGAAAAGATCCAAAGGATCGTTCACAATGGAGAAATATTTGAGGAGGAGGAAAAAATGAGTGAGGTTTTTAATGCAAAATTTCGATCGGTGTTTGTTCAAGAAAATAATGATGGTGATGATGCTTATAAGAATCCAATACAGAGACCAGTCATGCCCATGAAAGATATTATTATAAAAAGGGATGAAGCAAGGGACTGCATGTTAGACCTAAATAAAAGAAAGGCTATGGGGCCGGATCAGATTTCTGGGTGGATGTTGAGTGAAAGTGCAGAGGAACTAAGCTTTCCCATAACAGAGATTTAAAAAAAATCTTTGTCCCAAGGCAAGCTACCCGAGGTGTGGAAGGCTGCTGATATTGTACCGATATACAAAAAAGGACCGAAAGAAGATGCAAATAACTACAGACCCGTGTCTTTGACTAGTGTTGTAGTAAAACTGCTTGAGAAATTGATCAGGAAATTTTGGATTTGTCACCTCGAGGAGAACCATTTACTATCGGATTGTCAGTTTGGTTTTAGGTCGAATAGGTCATGTGTGTCAAATTTGCTGAGCTTCTATGATAGAGTGATTGAAATTATGCAAGAACGAGACGGATGGGCAGATTGTGTATTTTTAGATTTCAAAAAAGCTTTTGATAAAGTACCCCATAAAAGGCTTCTATATAAACTTGAAATGTGTGGAGGAATCACCGGTGGACTCTTAAAATGGATGAAGGATTTCTTAACCGGGAGGAAAATGAGAACCATCATAAGAGGGAAATATTCATCACGGAGTGATGTGATAAGTGGAGTGCCCCAGGGCTCAGTGTTGGCCCCATTGATGTTTTTAATTTTTATAAATGATCTGCCTCTTGGAATTAGAAGCTATATTAACATGTTCGCCGATGACGCAAAATTAGTAAGGAAAGTGGTTGATAACAATTGCTGTAAAATGCTCCAGGAGGACATCAATAAGCTGTATCAATGGAGCCGAATGTGGAAAATGGAGTTCAACATTGATAAATGCCACGTGATGGAGATGGGAGACGGCCAGGGAAGACCCCATGGGGAGTACAGTATGGGCGATGTAAGGTTGGAAAAGTCAGAGAAGGAAAAAGACTTAGGAGTTGTAGTGAACAGGAGGTTAGATCCCGGTGACCATATCAATAACTTGGTAAATAAGGCATATTCGTGGTGGGCTAATATTAGGGTAGCGTTTAAATTCCTAAATGAAGACATGGTGAAGATATTAATAACACAGTTTTTAAGGCCTAGCCTGGAGTATGCAGCGGTTGTATGGAATCCACATATGAAAAAACACATAAGTAAGCTAGATAAAATTCAGCGTGTGATCACAAGATGGGTGCCAGGGTTAAAAAACTTACAATATGAAGACCGGCTGTGTCACCTGGGGATTCCGTCACTTCAACAGAGAAGGGAGAGGGGAGACATGATAGCTTTATTTAGGTGTGTTCACGGAAAAGAATATATTGATCAAACAAATTTTGTTTGGCCAGCGGTGGGGAGGACGAGAGGACATGACTATAAACTGTTGAGGAGGAGAGCTAGGAAGGATGTTAGGAAGTTTGGTTTTCCAGATAGAATGGTTGAGAATTGGAATAGGTTACCAAACGACCTAGTGTGTGCACAAAGTATTCAAGCTTTTAAAGTAAATTATGATAAGTTAAAGGCTAACGGGACACTACGAGAGTAATCTCAATCCTGTAAAATACAATTAGGTAAATACAATTAGGTAAATATACACACACACACATGATTGCCGGTGTCAATACTTTATGTGAGATGAAGACCTTCCAGGTTCATCAAGTTTTAACGCAAAAAACTTTCATATATTGTATGATTATATGCGTGCACGTGCATGCATGTATCAGAATAGGTAAGTGTGTGAGTGTGTGTATCTTTGTGTGTATAGTGTGTGTGTGTGTGTGTGTACATATTAGACGATGTGCTCGTGTGAACGTAAAATTAAACTGGAAAAGTGTAACATTAAACATTATCAAGCGAGCTGGGGAATAGAAATGCCACAAAATGGAACTGAAATGAAAAATCTTCAACAGGATATTGCAAAATCGTTCGAAATTATGATTTGCATAACAAAAATATTACCAAATATTGGTGTGTTATCTTCTTTTACATGCTTATAGACATATCATAATTCATAATTTAATATAGTTGTATATAAACACATTTCAAGTAACGCCGACGAAGTTCAAACAAGCATCCTAAACCTTCTTGAGTAACAAAACTTTAGCGCAAAATTCCAGGCCAAGACTTTTATGGTGAAAGTTGAGGTGGAAAGTGTGGCCAGGGAACTTGAAGAATGAAGGGCAAGTATTTGGTAGTTTTTATGGACCCCATCTCCTTCATGTTTAACCCAAAGACGTTCGCCCCATTAGTTTGGCAATTTTAAAACCTTTTGCCGTATCTAGGTGTCGATTTCTTCCTGGCGAGCGATAGCGTACCTGTAATTTATGAGAAACCAGCCTTCGGCCGGGAGATTTTTCTACCGAAAAATTTACAAATTTATCTCAAGGGGGGGGGGGGGAGAGATGTCTTGGGGGTATTTTTTTAAATAGCTTGATAGAGATCTAGGGAGTAAACGAAAACAAGTTTATGTACCGGTAATATTAAAGAAACAAGCAAATAAATCATATAACGTCCCCTTAAGGCGTCAACTACCACCACCTAGTGCATTTATAGTGACGTAGATATTTTAACCCTCTGAAGATCGTGACGTATTTTGACAGTGCATCTTGGCTCTCATTAGACGAGTTTATACAGTTTAGGAAGGATCTGTGGGCATTATAATGGTAAAGACCCTCTCAAGCATCCCTCTGGCTCCAATAATTTCTTCCTAAACTAAATAAAAACGTTCTAATGAAAGCCAGAATAAACTGTTGAAACGCGTCAGGATCCTCAAGGGGTTAATAGTAAAGTAAATTCTGCATAAATATTTACGTAGTTCTTTTGGTTGTTGTTGTTGTTGTTGTTCCCCAAGCTGCCTGGCCGAACAGCCCCAAGGCCCAAAGCACGGCCAAGGCCATAACCGAGCGCCCCCACAGAACCCTCCCTGCCGACCACAATAAAGCCTGGGTGACCGAAGCCACTCCATGGCGGGGAGCTGAGGAGGGTGCGGAAACGCCCGGGGAACCAAAGCCCCACCCAGAGCCCTGTGCCCCTCAGCAATTATGAAGAGAAAGTTGAGGGGCAAGGGAAAAATGTGACGCTTTGGCTTCCAATCTTGGTAGATTGGGAGGTCAATCCACGGAAGAGACGCCGTCACTCGAGATCTAGAAAATATATAAGTAAAAGGAACAGTCAGAGTAAGCTATGGGTATGGCAGAGATCGCTCAGTTCTCACTCTAATAGACAAGCCCATCACCATTTTCTTTTGGTAGTCGAATACGGTAGGTAGAACAGTAAAGTCTTGTCCTGTCATTGGAATGTATAACATATCTGTAACTCTAGGAAGGTGTTATTACCTGACAAATAACACATACCAAGTAATATTCATTAAGCTATCAATAATCAAAGGAACACCCCGTTCTTAACATTAATCATCCATTACAAACCCAATGTACTTGAATAAACTAATGAAAGCATATGGTTCTCCCGGGATTCGAGCTCGGGACACCAAACCTACCTCTGTCAACATTTGTAATGCTTCATAACAACTCTAGCTGTCACATTTTACTTTTGCGCTGGTATTCTAGACTGTACCGTTTAAGGGGGTTGTAGGGTTGTAGTCGCTTTTTCTGGACCCATTTCTCCCTCATGTTTAGCATATTAGTATTTAGTTTTAAGATGTTCTTTCCATTATTATGGAGATTTTACGACCTTTCTCCCCATTTCTTTGTCAATATTAAGGCAGTTCGTGCCATTTGGGTGTCGATTTTTTCCTGGCGAGCGATAGAGAGCCTGTAATTTTAGAAGGAATCGGCTGGATAATTTTTCTACCGAAAAATGTACAAATTTATCTTGAAAGGGGGTCTAGGAGGTGTTTTTATAAGCTTGATGGAGGTCTAGCGAGGAAACTAAAACATATATTAATAAATTAATATATATATATACCAAAAACCAAGCACTACCCCCTTAATACACTGTAGACAAATAACTGAATAGAACATAAAATAAACACCTACTTCTGCAATATAGCATAAAGTATCTTTGATAAGACATATGTATATACAATGTAGGCAGGTTATTCCCTTGGGTCGTTAACGGGGTAGTACTCACTTTTTCTGGACACCCTTCTCCCTCATGTTTAGCATATTAGTTTTGAAGTTTTAAGACGTTCGTTCCGTTAGTTAGGTGATTTTGAGACCTTTCGCCTCATTTTTTTTTTAATATTAAGACCTTTCGTGCCCTTTAGGTGTCGATATTTTTCTGGCGAGCGATAGCGAGCCTGCAATTTTAAGAGAAGCCTGCCTTCGGCCGGGACATTTTTCTACCGAAAAATTTACAAATTTATCTTGAAGGGGGGTCTAGGGGGTGTTTTTCTAAGTTTGATGGAGGTCTAGCAAGGAAACTAAAACTAAATGAACAACTGAATTAATAGACCAACAAAAACAGCCACTAACCCCTTAATGAATGAAATATACAAACATATATACGATTATATGGACTTGGAGAGGGCCTATGACAGAGGCAATAGAGAAAGTATGCGGAAAGTACTGAGAATATACGGAGTAGATGGCAGATTGCTGAAAGCAGTGAAGAGCATGAATGAGGGTGCAAAGGCATCAGTGATTGTGGTAAATGAACAGAGCAAGTTCTTTGATCTGAATGTTGGGTTAAAGCAAGGGTGTGTGATGTCCCCATAGTTGTTCAATATATATATGGATGGAGTCATAAGAGAAATACAAGGAAGAGCAGTGGATGTTTGTGTACTGCTGATAAGGGAAGGAAACAAGTGAAAGCTACCTGTACTGCTGTTTGCCAATGATACAGTTCTGATGAGCGATAGTGAATGGGAGTTGCAGTGTCTAGTAAATATGTTTGGAACAGTTTGTGAAAAACGGAATCTGAAGGTAAATGCGGGGAAGTGCAAGGTTATGGTCGTTGAAAGGGGTGCATCCACAGAGTGTGAGATGAAGTGGAATTGTCAGGCTATGGAGAATGTCAGCTCACTTAAGTATTTGGGCAGCGTGTTGAGTAAAGATGGGAATATGGATGAAGAAGTGCGGGAGAGGGTGCAACAGGGGAAGAGGGTTGTAGGAACGTTGAAAGCAGTAACAAGAAATAGGGTGGTCAGGATGGAAGTAAAGAAGTCCTTGCATGATAGTGTGGTAATCCCGACATTAACTTACGGGAACGAAGCATGGACGTTGGTGGAGAGACTCAAACTAAGAGTGAGAAGGATGGAAATGAGTTACTTGAGAAGTGAGTGCGGAGTTACATGGAGGGATAGACAGACGAATGAGGAAGTAAGAAGGAAGTGTGGTGTGGAGGTAGATGTGATTGAAAGTGTGAAAAGGAACATCTTGAGATGGTTCGGCCATGTGGAACGTATGAGAAACGAGAGAATAAATAAGAGAGTGTACGAGAGTGAGGTGGAAGGACAGAGAGGGAGATGTAGACCGAGTGAGAGGTGGAAGGATGGAGTTAAGAAGTATATGCGTGAAAGTGGTTCTGGATGGGAAGAGGGGCGTCGATTGACTGGGGACAGAGGTGCATGGGGGCGTTTCGTTCGTGGCCACACCTTCAGGGATCACGGCGTCCGGCAATAGATAGATAGATAGATATACCGTACATTAATAGTAATGCAACATATGGTTGTGACTCATATGTCACACTGTATCATATTACTGAAGTATTGTTTTAGTACTTAATCGCAAAGCAAATTATGATTGATTGAACACCAGTAAATAAAATACTCTCTTTCAAATACCGATTATATAGTTTCAAATGCAGGAGGCTAGGAATCCTCCTCCCCTTGTAAATTCACCTACTAGACGAGACAGAGAAAGGGGAGAGGCAACGCGAAAGTGGTCCAGAGCCCTAAGAATTGGAACTTTAAATGTTTCTGTTCGGGATCTGTCTCAAGTCGGCCACCCCTAGGTATGGGATATGTGCTTGAGTTATTATATACTGTATACATAAATACATATATACCAATGCAGATTATTTATATTATACACAGAATAAGTGTTTGCATACCATGGATACTTAGTTGTTTTGATGCTAAAAATAGAACCACGTAAATACGTTGTTATGCTTACGTACCAAAACAAATCCGTGAGCATCAAATTGATATAATAGTCATAAATATTGTCGATACATATTTGTCATAATATACTGTATATGAAAGCAAATGAAATTATCGTTTAAGGGGGCTCACCGTTTTTTGTTTCTCTTTCTCTCCTTTGTATGGAAAAATCCGGCTTCGAAATTTTTCTATCGAAAAATGTACAAATTTAGCTTGCTGTCAAAACAAAAATATATATATGCTGACTCGCTACCGCTCGCCAGGAAAATATTGACACCTGGATGGGGGTAAACGTCTTAAAACAGTAGGCTGAATGGGGCCGAATGGATACAAGCCAAAGAGAGGGAGAGAAAGAGAAAACAAAGCAAAGTGGGCTCCCTTAACAATTACGAACGTATTATGGACCACACATGCCAATATTGTTTAATTACTATTAATTAACTTTTGAAATTCGCCCACCATAACAAATATTAAAATGTCAAACGCGATTATTTTGTTGTTGGTGATCATAGTCATTATTTTCCACCATATGAAAGTGTACACTTGCATGAATTTGTGATTTTCATGCCTGGGGCGGGTGTTTTTTTAACTTTTTCACGCTTTAATGACGCAGAGGTTGCCATATTAGCAATACGAAATAGAGTTCTCTCACTCTTATAATTAATTACCTCTCCAAAATTAGTTTTCTGCCCACAGCTAACTCAAAGACAACTGCAGAGGCTGAAGTAACTAAACTAAAGGTTTCTAAATACCCCTAATGGTAACAAAGGCTTTAAAGTATCCCTAATAGGCTCAACATCGCGTCATAAGCGTGAAAGGGTTAAGCTTGATGGAGGTCTAGGGATGAAACTAATAAATATATATATTTAATAAGATACATAAACGAAGAAATAAATCCACCCATTCCCCCTTAATGTATCATACATTTCGTAATGGTTTAAGGTATAACACAATACATAACGGCTATTTTGCCTTGCTATAAAACCGCACATTTGTTAACTCCTTCTGTACCGGTGGCGTCTTCTTCAATTTCATTCTAGCTTTATTTAGACGAGTTTCTTGCAGTTTAAGAAGGATCTGTGTATGTAAGAAGGGTTAAGTGAGATAGTTCGAAGCCTGTTAATTGCTACAGGGCCTTGTGAAACTGGTTAAAATCGTCTAATAGTAGCCAGAATATAGTTAAAAGGACGTCACCGGTACTGAAGGGGCTAATAACGATTCACCGGCACAATTGTTAAGTACTTTTCCTGTTTATGTTGTGATATCCCTATTTGGGCTCTGTCTCGAGTCGTCCACACCCATAACAAAATAAAACTGTTGTAAGTGCCATAGTATATACATACAGTACATACAATACATACTGTATTATATATTAGTATGCACATCTATCCATTGAGGGTTGGTTGGTTGCTGTTTCTGGCCCCCCTTCTCCCTCATGTTTAGCCCCATTTGTTTTTAGATGTTAAGACGTTCGCCCCAATAGTTTGGTGTTTTTGAGACTTTTCGCCCCATTTGTTTGTAAATATTAAGACCTTTCGTGCGATTTAGGTGTCGATATTGTCCTGGCAAGCGATAGCGAGCCTGTAATTTAGAAGGAACTGGACAGTTTTCTACCGAAAAAAGTACAAATGTATGTAGAAGTGGGATCTTGGCGATATTTGTTAAAGCTTGATGGGGGTCTGGGAAGGAAACTAAAGAAAGAAATAATATATAAATAAATCGACCAATAAATGTACCATTAAACCCCTTAAACAAATACAGTACGTTAATAAGATATCCCTAAGCCGCGATAAAATGCAAATAGAATTACTGTATATAATTAACCCCTTCTGTACCGGCAACGTATTTATTTTATCCCAGCTATAATTAGACGATTTTGTACAGTTTAAAAGGATCTTCGGTTGTAAAAGTGGTTAAGTGAGATAGCTCGAAGTCTGTTAATTGCTGGAGGTCCTTTTTAGACAGAATAAAATCGTCTACTAATAGCCAGAATAAAGTCAAAATAATGTCTCCGGTACTCAAGGGATTAAGTATGCCACCTAACCTCTCGTTCACCTCCCCCCTCTGCCCCCCTCCCCCCTCCCCCCTCCTCCCTAGCATCTAGTAACAAGACCCCCAAAGACCAGGATCGGGTATAGGATGTCAAAGGGTTTATATTTATATTGATTTTTTACTTTTGTAACTCTATATCCGCTCGTTACTGTTTTAGGCATTTTTTGTGTATGTCATGCAGGTTTCTTTTTTTGCTTTCTTTTTTTAGCATGATTCCTTACCTGGCTATGCTGTGTGGGCCTATATACCAGCATACGTCGCTCACGCTCACTCTCATTCACACTTTCTCTCTCTCTCTCTCTCTCTCTCACATACATACACACACACACACACACACACACACACAGACACACACACACACACAGGGTCATTACAATACAGTAGTAATATTTCTGTGGCTCAAGGGTTCTCCAATTGTTTCACCAGTTAATCATAACTGTCTGTCCTAGTAATTCCCACAATCCCAGTAATTCTTCCAAAATTATATGCTCACTATCGTTCTATTGTCTGTCCTAGTAATTCCTACAAACTCCAGTCACGGCTGTTCCTCGTAAAAAAAATAAAAAAAAAATAAAACTTGTGTGAAATATTGGTGTGCCGCAAATGTCAGAAGTTGAGAGTTTGAGTTGTGGACAATAGACTTTAAGGCAGTTGTATTTGTGTTCCAGACGAGGCCAGAATAACAATGGTTTCTGAGAGGAAACTGGATAGCCACATGCATGACTGAAAATAAAATAAATATAAAATAATTTGTTTTTGTTTTGTTGCTAGACGCCGTAATTCCCGTGAAGGGGTGGCCATGAACATTAGGCGTTTGTCACAAATTGCTAGGTCAAGTTGCCCGGGATTGACATCTACCAATAACATTTGACAGAGCGGGATTGACCTCCCGACCCTTTCATTAGCAGCTGACGCTTTACTGACTAAGTTACAGGTCGTGATAAATAAATAAATGAATAAAATAAGATAACAAATAAATAATCAAATAAATAGATAAATAAATATATTATACAATGATGATTATCGTGTAAAGACCTACCTGCCTTAATTCATCTGTTCCCTCTATATTCAACACGTTTTGAATTATTTTACATTCCGTCATTATCCTCTCCATATTCACTCATTCATTGTTCCTCCTTACTTAAGGGGATAGTGGCGGGTTTGTTCTTCTATTTATTCAGTTTCCATTAATTTTTTTTATTTTTATTTTTTATTTTTTATTTTTCCTCGCTAGGCTTCCATCAAGTTTTTAAAAACAATCTAGACCCCCTTCTCAAATCTCAAATCTCAAATCTCTCAAATCTCAAATTTGTAATTGTTTTCGAAAGATAAATGTCGCGGCCCAAGGCCGATTCATCTTAGAATTACATGCTCGCTATCGCTCGCCAGGAAAAAAATCGACACCTAAATGGCACGAAAGGTCTTAAAATTGACAACAAAATGGAGCAAAAGGTGTTAAAATCGCCTTAATAATGGGTCGAACGACTTAAAATCTCAAAAAATAATGGAACTAACCATGAGGGAGAAAGGGGTCCAGAAAAGCCGACCAACCCCCCTTAACAACAGTCTCCCCTCATCATCTCTGTTGGGCCTCTGTTTCAGCCTTTACTTCCCCTCCAGCGAGTCCCTTCCCTGTGTAGTATGTAGGTTAAGGAGAGATTCTCTGTTTTCTGGACACCCTTTTCCCTCATGCTTAGTCCCTTTAGTTTTCAGATTTTAAGACGTTCGGCCCATTAGCTTGGCAATTTTTAAGACCTTTCGCCCCTCTTTTTTGTCAATATTTAGACTTTTTATGTCATTTAGATGCCAATTTTTTCCTGGCGAGCGTTAGTGATCCTTCAATTTAGGAGGAACCGGCCTTTGGCTGGGAAATTTTTCTACCGAAAAATGTACAAATATATCTTGAAGGGAGATCCTGGGTTTGTTTTTATAATATTGATGGAGGTCTAGAGAGAAAACTCGAACAAATAAATATATAGGCCTAAAAAATGAACCATCCCCCCTTAATTTTTCAATCTGTTTCCATTCCGTAATTATCATCTGAATATTTACTCATTCATTGTTCCTCCTCACTCACTTAACAACAGCCTCCCATCATCCCTGCTGGGCCTCTGTTTCAGCCTTTAGTTCCCCTCCAGCGGATCCTTTCCCTAGAACCCTTTTTCATCTCCGTGTTTCCATTACTCTCGCCGCTCAGCTCTCACTATCACTGATCAAAAAGCGTGAATAACACCCTACATATTGATCCTTGCAGCTAGTGAGTCCATTCAGTAGGTCTTTCAGTACCATAGTAAATAGGTTGGAAATATTCTGCCGCATACTGTTTGTAGCTCTTCAAACCAATTACTATTACTAATATCACCATCATCACTACTACTATCACCATCATCACTACTAATATCACCATCATCACTACTACTGTCACCATCATTACTTCTACTGTCACCATCATCATTTCTATTGTCACCATCATCACTTCTACTGCCACCATCATCACTACTAATATCACCATCATCAATACTACTGTCACCATCATTACTTCTACTGTCACCATCATCACTTCTACTGTCACCATCATCACTACTAATATCACCATCATCAATACTACTGTCACCATCATTACTTCTACTGTCACCATCATCACTACTACTCTCACCATCATCACTACTAATATCACCATCATCACTACTACTGTCACCATCATCACTTCTACTGTCACCATCATCACTTCTACTGTCACCATCATCACTACTAATATCACCATCATCAATACTACTGTCACCATCATTAATTCTACTGTCACCATCATCACTACTACTGTCACCATCATTACTTCTACTGTCACCATCATCACTACTACTGTCACCATCATCACTACTAATATCACCATCATTACTTCTACTGTCACCATCATCACTTCTACTGTCACCATCATCACTACTAATATCACCATCATCAATACTACTGTCACCATCATTACTTCTACTGTCACCATCATCAATACTACTATCACCATCATCAATACTGCTACCACCATCATCAGTACTACTGTCACCACCATCACTACTGATATCACCATCATCACTACTATGGTCACCATCATCAAAACTACAATCACCATCATCAATACGTCTATCACCATCATCACTTCTACTGTCACCATCATTACTACTATTACTTCAACGAAACAGAGACAGGGGCGAGGGAACGCGAAAGTGGTTAGAATTGGAACTTTAAAGGTTTTTGTTCGGGCTCTGTCTCGAGTCGGCTACCACCAGCAATGGAATATGTGGCTGAGTATATACATACATACATACATACAGAACATGTTATGCTTAGAATCATCTGTATGATCCATCCTGAAGCTTGGCACGCCTATTTTGCGACACCCTGTATATATGGCCTATTTTGCAACACCCTGTATATATGGCCTATTATGTGATACCCTTTATATATGGCCTATTTTGCGACACCCTGTATATATGGCCTATTTTGTGATACCCTGTATATATGGCCTATTTTGTGATACCCTGTATATATGGCCTATTTTGCGACACCCTGTATATATGGCCTATTTTGCGACACCCTGTATATATGGCCTATTTTGTGATACCCTGTATATATGGCCTATTTTGTGATACCCTGTATATATGGCCTATTTTGCGACACCCTGTATATATGGCCTATTTTGCGACACCCTGTATATATGGCCTATTTTGTGATACCCTGTATATATGGCCTATTTTGCGACACCCTGTATATATGGCCTATTTTGGAACACCCTGTATAAATGACCTATTTTGCGACACCCTGTATATATGGCCTATTTTGTGATACCCTGTATATATGGCCTATTTTGCGACACCCTATATATATGGCCTATTTTGGAACACCCTGTATAAATGACCTATTTTGCGACACCCTGTATATATGGCCTATTTTGCGACACCCTGAATATATGGCCTATTTTGCGACACCCTGTATATATGGCCTATTTTGCGACACCCTGTATATATGGCCTATTTTGCGACACCCTCTATATATGGCCTATTTTGTGATACCCTGTATATATGGCCTATTTTGCGACACCCTGTATATATGGCCTATTTTGCGACACCCTTTATATATGGCCTATTTTGCGACACCCTGTATATATGGCCTATTTTGGAACACCCTGTATATATGGCCTATTTTGTGACACCCAGTATATATGGCCTATTTTGCGACACCCTGTATATATGGCCTATTTTGCGACACCCTGTATATATGGCCTATTTTGCGACACCCTGTGTATATGGCCTATTTTGGAACACCCTGTATATATGGCCTATTTTGCGACACCCAGTATATATGGCCTATTTTGCGACACCCTGTATATATGGCCTATTTTGCGACACCCTGTATATATGATCTAGTTTGCGACACCCTGTATATATGGCCTATTTTGGAACACCCTGTATATATGGCCTATTTTGCGACACCCTGTATATATGGCCTATTTTGAGACACCCTGTATATATGGCCTATTTTGTGACACCCTGTATATATGGCCTATTTTGCGACACCCTGTAGCTGAGATGAAATAAGGAATCCGTTGCCGGTACAGAATGGGTTATCGCTTGAGCCTGGCCCAGGTAGATATTGCCGGCGGTGTGTGGTGGTGGCAATATTAACCCTCTTCGACATATGACGCGATTTTGAGCCTATTAGGGATACTTTAAAGCCTTTGTTACCATCAGGGGTATTCAGAAACCTTTAGTTGAGTTACTTCAACCTCTGCAGTTGTCTTTGAGTTAGCTGTGGGCAGAAAACTAATTTTGGAGAGGTAATTATAAGAGTGAGATAACTCTATTTCTTATTATTAATCTGGCAACCTCTGCGTCATATGTGCATGAAAGGGTTAATGGTCTTCTCTCGCTCACATGTCTCGGGGGATTCATAAGTTATACCACAAGATGTAGGTCCGCTTAGAGGTCGAAAGAAATTTAAAGTTATGAAAAATGGCGAAAACTTCATGAAAAATAGCCTCACGTTCTGGCAACAACTTCCCAAAGTTTCAGCGTCATTGTGCGATTTTTACTATGTATCTACTATGTATTACTATGTATGTATTACTATGTATCTACTATGTGGAAGAAAAGAAGAAAGCATATAGAGAGTGGTTGGGTAGTAGAGGGAATGAAGATTCCGAGAGACAGAAACGAGCGAGGTACGTGGAGAGCAAGAGGGTGGTGAAGAGAGTAGTGAAGGAAAGTAAGAGAAGAGTAGATGAGGAATTTGGAAGGAATCTGAGTGTAAAATGGAGGGAGAGTAAGAAACTGTTCTGGAAAGAAGTCAAGAAAGTTAGGGAAGGTAGCAAGGGAAACAGTAAGGGTGTGAAAGATAAGAATGGGAGAATGCTAGCCGAGAAGCAAGAGAGAGTCGAAAGATGGAGGGAGTACTTCAGTGAGTTGCTAAATGAAAGGAATGAAGAGCCAGCAAACATAGCTGGATATGGTATGGGAGGGAGAAGAAGAGAAGTAGTGGAGGAGGAGGTGGGGATCAGGAGGTCAGAAGTGTGGGAAGCCATGAAAAGAGTGAAGTTGGGGAAAGCACCAGGAACAGATGGAGTGTGTGGGGAAATGTTGAGGTATGGTGGTGAGATAGTGATAGAATGGGTATGGAAAATGTGCAAACTAGCATGGGAGAAGGGGAGTGCACCCGATGACTGGAAGACTGGCATAATAGTCCCCCTATATAAGGGCAAAGGGGAAAGAGGAGTGTGTGGTAACCACCGAGGAATATGTCTTCTAAGCGTAGTAGGGAAGGTATACAGTAGGGTAGTGATTGAGAGAGTGAGAGTGAGAACGGAGAAATGGATAGGCGACGAGCACGGAGGTTTTAGGAAGGGAAGAGGATGTGTAGATCAGATTTTTACCCTGAATTGTGTTGTGGAGAAGTATCTGGAGAAGAAACAAAAGGTGTATGTTGCCTTTATGGACTTGGAGAAGGCCTATGACAGAGTGGATAGAGAAGGTTTGAGGAAAGTACTTAGAATATACGGAGTAGAGGGCAAGTTGCTGAAAGCAGTGAAGAGCATGTATGAGGGTGCAAAGGCGGCAGTACGTGTGGAGAGTGAGCAGAGCGAGTTCTTTGACCTGAATGTTGGTTTGAAACAGGGGTGTGTGATGTCCCCGTGGTTGTTTACTGTATATATGGATGGAGTCATGAAAGAAATACTATCAAGAGCAGTGGATGTTGGTGTATCGCTGAAAAGGGAGGGAATTGAGTGGAAGCTACCTATACTGCTGTTTGCGGATGATACAGTTCTGATGAGTGATAATGAATGGGAGTTGCAGGGTCTGGTAAATGAGTTTGGAACAGTGTGCGAAAAACGGAATTTGAAGGTAAATAAGGGGAAGAGCAAGGTTATGGTCTTCGAAAGGGGTGAAGTCACAGAGTGTGAGGTGAAGCTGAACGGTCAGGCTATGGAGATCGTCAACTCTTTTAAGTATCTGGGCAGTGTGTTGAGTAAAGATGGGACTATGGATGAAGAGGTGCGGGAGAGGGTACAACAGGGGAAGAGGGTTGTAGGAACGCTAAAAGCAGTAACAAGAAATAGGGTGGTCAGTATGGAAGTGAAGAAGTCCTAGCATGACAGTGTGGTAATCCCGACACTGACTTACGGAAGCGAAGCATGGACGTTGGTTGAGAGACTCAGACCAAGAGTGAGAGCAGTAGAAATGAATTACTTAAGGAGTGCGTGCGGAGTTACATGGAGGGATAGACAGACTAATGAGGAAGTAAGAAGGAGGTGTGGTGTGGAGGTAGATGTGCTGGAAAGTGTGAAAAGGAACAACTTGAGATGGTTCGGCCATATGGAACGTATGGAAAGCGAGAGAATGACTAAGAGGGTGTACGAGAGCGAGGTGGAGGGACAGAGGGGAAGAGGTAGACCGAATATGAGGTGGAAGGATGGAGTGAGGAACTACATGAACGAAGGCGGTGCTGGTTGGGGGGAGGGGCGTCGACTGACTGGGGACAGAGGTGCATGGGGGCGGTTCGTTCGTGGCCACCCCTTCGGGGATCGCGGCGTCAGGCAATAGATAGATAGATAGATCTTAATAAATAAAGGTCAATGTTTGTCTGTTTGTCAGTTACCCGACCTTTGTACCTTTGTTACTAAGCTCCTCCCACAATTTTGGTGCCAGGTGGGAGTGTGGGGCACCGTTGGAAAGCCCAGGCTTTGGAGATGGTTTTAGGCGAGTTTAGTGGAAATCAGAGACACTTTTGTTTAATACAATTTTCGGCAGAACTTATGTAGTATACGGGAGAGAAAAAATGCGAAAACAAATGGCCGTTTGGGGCAGAAGGAGGCCTCCGATCGAAAAGGTGTATAGAACGAAAGTTGTTCGCAGCTCCCCAAAATGGGGGAACGGATGAGGTCAGATCCAAAATCGGAGGTTATTTAGCGGCCGAAATCGAGGTCGCCGTTTAATGAGGCACAGGGAGGTCGAGGCCGGTGATTACGGTAGTAGTAGTATTGTAATGATTGTGGTAGTAGTAATTGATGATGGTGATTATGGTAGTAGAATTTAAACCCGGGCAACGCCGGGTACCCCTCCTAGTACATAATATGTCACATATGTCTCATATGTATACATAATATGTTACATCAATTGGAAGCCATTGTTTTCCTTGCATAATGAATGATATATCCCGAATTTGTTTTTTTGCTTAAATAATGTCACATTTGTTGTTATAACTCTGGGAATTCTTGATGGATTTGCATGATTTTTGTTTTGTTGGAAAGCTTACACTTTTTCCTAAAACTTGAAGGTATCTTAATTCTCTGAGATGAAGAAATAATTTTCTTGGGCATGTTTTATGAACGGTAGTGAGAAAAATCCATGAGTAAACTGGGTAAGCATACCAGCACATACCCATTGGACCTACACCAATAATTCACCGTCAGTTTTACAGTCATGGCTAGTACTTCTCCCCAAAAAATTACCATGGCCGTAGTTGTGATAGCTACCGACTAGTAGCAGCGGAAATGTTGCGCTTTTCTCGCATATTTTCGCAGGTTTTATGTTGTTCATACATTTATTTTTCAATATAAATCAATGAAAATTTGTATGCATAATCAACAATATGAATATAACTTACAGTACAAAAATGGGCACTCTAGCTCTATTAGAAGTGAATCTCGACCTCTAAGCGTACCAACTGCCTTTTAAGAGTTTTAGATTCCACTATTATTGGATAGGCGTTCACTTCGACGTGTGTGTGTTTGTGTGTGTGGTGAGTGTGTGAATGTGTGTGTGTTTGTATCTGTGTGTGTGTGTGTGTGTGAACTGGGGAGATTGTAGACACCAATCGAGCAGGGCAATACCCAGGGGAGGCCTCATAGGCATGTGATGAAGAGTTCCTGGTACTTCTGTTTCATTTGTCTGGTTTCCCTCAATGTTTCTGCTTGTCGATTTTTCCTGGCAAGCGATAGCGAGTTATATTGTTACGAGTAACCGGCCATCGGCCGGAAATTTTTCTACAAATTTATTTTGAAGGGGAATCTAGGGGGTGTTTTTCTAAGCTTGATGGAGGTCTAACAAGGAAACCAGTAATATATTAATACATGAATTAATAGATAAAAAAAAGGCGTTTTACCATTTCCCATAACCCTTTCAATATTAAAGGATGAGTGTTGTTGCCGGGATTGACACCTCTCCGCCACACACACCCTCTCTCTATCTCTATTCCTGGATGCCAAAACATCACATAACCGATATTCCTGACGCCTTACCTAACCAGATATCCGATTCTCTCCAAACTTTGCCTCTCTCTCTCTGTCTGTCTGTCTGTCCGTCTCTCTCTCTCTCTCTCTCTCTCTCTCTCTCTCTCTCTCTCTCATAGTATTAACAATCCTAATTATAATTAATTAGTTATATAGAAATTCAAATATGTTACTTTTTCTAGTTGCATTCATTAATTTATGCTATCCTGTTCTTTCTCTTCTCTGAGCTTATACATGTGTAATTTTCAACTTCATATCCTGAGCTACGAATAATGTACAAACAGTATAAAAACACACTACGCTTACTGGCTATACAGTATATACCCTATTCCAAATAAGTAGTCAAAAACTCTTGAACATTAACCTCTATAACTCACAAACGACTAGAGTAATCGAGCTAATAGGTCTACCATTTGGGGGGAGTCAGTCAGGGAATAGGTGTAGACATTTACAGCCCATTTGTACTAGCCCTTTTTGAGCTACAGAGGTTAGGGGTCAGCATTTTTGGACTACCTATTTGGAAAAGGGTATAGTTAGGACAAGATAGTTTGATATATATATATATATATATTAGTTAATGATGATATCAGTGAGTTGTCCTCCAGGATAACGTATTTTCAAAAGGAAAAGGGTAGCCAAAACAAGGAAGATCCCCATCTTCATATTTATTGCAATATTTCGGACTCTGCGTCCATCATCAGGTCAGTACACGATCCTATAAAATGAAATTACCATACATAAAATTTCGTAAATAGAAGGACCCGTAAAATAGTTTAAATACAAAGTAAATAAGGGTATAAAATACCTAAATGAAATTAATTCGTTAACAAACACCAGTACCGCATGAATAAAAGGAAAACTAATGCGATATGACTAAATAATAAAGACCAATCCCTACCCACCTAGATCCAACCCCAAGCCCACCTCGAGTACAACTGAAGACCATTATTTGATCATTTAACACTACCACCGACAACCCCAAAGACACAAAACAAAAGAACATCTGAAAATGATATATTCTGACTGGGCGTACAATGTGAAATACTCCTAATGAATTTGAAATTAAACAAAACAAATATGAAACAATTAAAACTAAACTATTTGAAAACTGACTAAACAATTGAAATCAGTTCATAGTATTTAGTTCCGGCTTGAGTTGTTGAATTAATATTTTTCCCCTAAAAAAGTATCTTGTTCATTATTGAATTTACCTATTATTTCAAAATCATTCTCTGAGAAAAGATGGTCATTCTCATGTGAATGATTTCTTATGGCCGAAAAAGGCATTTTATTAAGATATTGACCCGTTCTATAGCTCCTACCCAAATGTTCAGATATTCTGATTTTGAAATGTCTGGAAGTACATCCGACATACCTAGCATTACAGCTGGGACACGAAAATGTATATACAATATTTGAACACATCAGGTTAGGAATACGGTCTTTAAAATTGAAAAATGAACCTATAGCGAAATAATTATTGAATATTATTCGAAAGTTGACGGCAGGAAATTCAATTTTGAGAAAGGCTAGCAACTTCTTCCTGAACAAGAAACTTGATTCTCCATAGAAAGGCAATTTAACATATTTGATAAGTTTAGGTACTTCCGAAACTGTGACCTCTAAATTTTGCTTCGTGTATAGAAATCTTTTAAGTACTTTATTAAATACATTCATAGTATAATTGTTGGATATAAAATACTGCTTCAAAAACTCGAATTCTAGATGCATAACATTAAAATTAGAACACACATTGTAGGCACGATTTAAAAGTGTTTTAATAAAGTTTATTTTGAAAATATCTGGGCAGAAACTAAGCCAATTGAGAGCTACACCAGTAAAGGTTGGTTTCCTAAAAAACATCAGTGATCAATCCATTCCCGGTTTTGGTTATTTTAACATCCAGAAAAGCTAATGTATTGCTATTTTCAACCTCTTTTGTGAAATTAATATTGGGATGTTGTTTATTCAAATACTCCAAAAAACAAATGTATATCCTCATTTCTATTGAAAATCAAAAAAGCAGTCATCCACATATCGTTTATAAAACAAGGGTTTGAAATCTTTAGGACAATTATTGAGCCAAATTGCTTCATTGTGGCACAAAAAGGTATCTGCTAAACTAGGTGCAAGGCAAGATCCCATCGCACAACCATCGATTTGATTATACATTTCTTTATTGAACAAAAATAATGAATTTCCTGCCGTCAACTTTCGAATAATATTCAATAATGATTTCGCTATAGGTTCATTTTTCAATTTTAAAGACCGTATCCCTAACCTGATGTGTTCAAATATTGTATATAAATGTTCGTGTCCCAGCTGTAATGCTAGGTATGTCGGATGTACTTCCAGACATTTCAAAATTAGAATATCTGAACATTTGGGTAGGAGCTATAGAACGGGTCAATATCTTAATAAAATGCCCTTTTCGGCCATAAGAAATCATTCACATGAGAATGACCATCTTTTCTCAGAGAATGATTTTGAAATAATAGGTAAATTCAATAATGAACAAGATACTTTTTTAGGGGAAAAGATATTAATTCAACAACTCAAGCCGGAACTAAATACTATGAACTGATTCAATTGTTTAGTCAGTTTTCAAATAGTTTAGTTTTAATTGTTTCATATTTGTTTTGTTTAATTTCAAATTCATTAGGAGTTTTTCACATTGTGCGCCCAGTCAGAATATATCATTTTCAGATGTTCTTTTGTTTTGTGTCTTTGGGGTTGTCGGTGGTAGTGTTAAATGATCAAATAATGGTCTTCAGTTGTACTCGAGGTGGGCTTGGGGTTGGATCTAGGTGGGTAGGGATTGGTCTTTATTATTTAGTCATATCGCATTAGTTTTCCTTTTATTCATGTGGTACTGGTGTTTGTTAACGAATTAATTTCATTTAGGTATTTCATACCCTTATTTACTTTGTATTTAAACTATTTTACGGGTCCTTCTATTTACGAAATTTTATGTATGGTAATTTCATTTTATAGGATCGTGTACTGACCTGATGATGGACGGAGAATCCGAAATATTGCAATAAATATGAAGATGGGGATCTTCCTTGTTTTGGCTACCCTTTATCTTTTGAAAATATATATATATATATATATATATATATATATATGTTAGTATAGCCAGGTAATAGATTCTCTTTTAAACAGACGAGGTTAAAAGCAATAGCAGTTTCAGCATTCAGGATTTTATTGTTACAGCTTTCAATAGTTCTAACAATTTTCCTCTGGGGTTCAGAGATGAGGTACAAAAGGTTAGCAAAATTCATGGTGGATCCAACGTTTCACAAGTAAACATCTTGCTCTTCAGGGAATGGAGAGGTAATGATTAGAGTAGGGACAAATCATCATATTTATACAAAATTCGAGGATCAAGTAGAGGGAGGTGGGCGGTGCTACTGGGTGTGTGGTGGCTGTTCATTGGTGGAAGGCAGTCTATTCGCGAGACGGGCACTAAATCTTATCGGTGGTTGGTTGTTGGCTGTGGGTGGCTGTGATTGGTTGGTGTTGTCAGTTGTGTGCTGAGCTTGGAAGCGTAAGGGAGGGGGGCGCGGGGCAAGAGGAGGGGGGGGGGCCAGCATGCCTGTAGTGCTTGCCTGAAGGAAGAATTTGAAGGTCTTGTGTTTGGTTGTTGATGCTGGGGTTGAGTGTTTGGATGTATAGAGCTTCTAAAATAGCTAGTCTTCTGGGGTCTGATTCTTTGTCGAGTATGGTGGTTTGTTTGTCTAGGTCGGCGCGAGTTAGGGCAAGATGGTGGGGGGCTTGATAGTGATCTTTTATAGCGCCAGATTGAAGATGGAGGGTTAGTTGACGGGAAAGGCGAGTCTGTGTCATTCCAACATAGGATAGGGGTCCACAGTCCCCAGAGGTGCAAATATGCTGGTATATCACATGGTCGTCTTTCGGTTGGTTGGTGGAAATGGGGCGGTTACGGAGGACAAGGTTGGAGGTCTTAGGAGATTTGTAGTAAAAAATGAGTTTGATTTTATTGTCAGGGTTGGTGGGGAGGACGTTTATGTTAATTATTTCTTTCATAATGGATTCGTCTGTTGTGTGGTCAGAAGACATGTAGTTTCTGTAGAAAAATGTAATGTCATTGGCCGGGTTGGTGCTAGGGGGGTCTTGTTTGTACCATTTTTCTAGGTGGTGGTTGATGACATTGGTGACGTCAGTGTTGGAATACCCATTGTTGACTAGGACCTTGGTGAGCCTTTCCAGTTCATTGTGAGTGTCATTCCAGGTGGTGCAATGGGTGAGGGCTCTCCTGACATAGGCGGCGATGGTGGACTGTAGGTATCGTTTAGGGCATTCACTTTCCCCATTAAGACATTGGCCATTGTTAGTAGGTTTGGTGTACACGGTAGTTTTGAAGCCGTGGTCGTGGAGGGAGACAAGGAGGTCGAGGAAGGGTAGATGTCCATCGGTGGTTTCTTCGTATGTGAAGTTGAGTCCGGAGGCGGCCATGAAGCGCTGCTGGAGGTATCTGAGTTCACCCAGGTCCTTCACCCGCACGAAGATATCATCGATGTACCTGCAGTAGACAGTGGGCCGGTGGGCAGCCAGGAGTTCCTCTTTGATAGTTCCCATGAAGAAATTGGCGAACAGGACCCGGAACAGGACAGGACCAGGGGGCTTCCCATCGCTACACCGTCCATTTGCTGGTACATATTCCCGCGGGGGCAGAGGAAAGGGGACTCTGTGACGCTTCTGCATAGTAGCCACGTGCGGGCATGCGCGCACGTCGGCTGCCCAGCCGTTTAGAAACCGGCTGGTGGCAGCCGGTCGGCAGGCTTTTCCTTAGTATATATGCTACGACAACGTAACTAATGTCTGGGATATTCTTATGTTGTTTCACAGCTTGAAGCTGCCCTTATTCTTAACCAACGCATCTTAGTATATTTTATTCTCGATAGTTGATTATTTCATTATAATATATAAGATGTAAGTCTAGTGAGGGCGGGAGGAGACTAGCGGGAGAGTGAGACCGGCTTGGGACGAGCCTGAAGAGTTGCCATATGCATTTGATTGCAACGTTAGGCTTAGTTTCGACTCACGCACGGGGTAGAGGATTTTGACCAGGCAACAGTGTTGAGTGTTGCCAAGCCTGGGATGTAATTTGTATGCCTAGGGTGGGGTTCAAGACTCAGAGCTCACCTTATTGTCGTACCCTTCGGACCCCCTTGATATCTATCCCTCTCAACCCCACTTAGAAACGTTCTCTCTTACTTTGTATACCTTCTTTCCACTACTTCACCAATCTATTTAATTGTCCCATCCCCTTGATAGACCTTATATCTATTATTGTATTAACGACGAGCTCTCAGATAACTAGATAGGATTTTTGGCCTTATGCGGAGATGTAATTGTTAATGAGACCTAGGAAGCTTTTTTGTTGTCTCATATTTGGTGGTTTCATGCTTGCTAGTGTGTTCTTGTGTCAGGTTAGCAGGGGCTAGACCGGAGGGGAGGCTTTTTGCGATCCTTTAAGTAAAGTCTGCTGGTGCGAGTCCTGTAGACCCGCAAGACTTTACTAGGATACCCGTGGGAGTCTGGGGGCATTTTCTTGTCTGTGTCCCTGTGTGTCTAGTGTTGTGTTGTGTGAGGGCCCTTGCCTAGTCCACTCAGCACTGCGCTAGCACGTCTTGCTTTTGTTTTAGGGTCGCCAGGAGAGAGTCAGATACTTGCGATCTGAGTCTCTCAAGAGAGCACCCTTTCAATTAGAGTAATTTGGAGCACAAACTTGGGAACGTCCCTAGGCTAGAGCAGGTGGCTCAGCCCGGGTATCCGAAGCCTATATCCTTCCGGCTAGACCTCTGCCACCTGGCAGATTAACAGCTAGGGGTTTATTATCTCTGTATGCTTGTTATTGTGCCACAGTTTACCGTTTTTGTGAGCATTGTGAGTCAGGGTGTGGCTTAGAGACTCTGTCTGAGCAGGCTTGCCTGACTAAGAGTGAGAAGCACACCTGTATGTGGTTATGTTGTGAGTTGCTACCTTTATTTAATTATACCTATGCCATTATACACTGTATGGCCTATCACTAGTATTTATTCCTGCTTATGAGTTAAGAGTTCTCTAAATCCGTAACGTACTTTCTTTGCTAAGCATCAGATCCTACAGTAGCTGCATGCAGTTTAGAAACCCGCATCTTGTCTACCGGTACGATGTTTTGAGGACTGTTTGCTTTCACCTTCTTTCATGCAGGGGTGATTAGTTGTATTAATTAACGTAACGTTAAATGTACTTTCTTCTAGTTTGTTATTAAATTGTTTCTGCAATTTAATTCCGTTATCTATCTTTTCCTTGAAGCTTTAAGTCAACTTAATTGTGTGATCTTTTATATAGCCTGCTTGACTATCAGCAGTCTATAGTGCGTGCACCCTGTAACCGAGTCATAGGATACCTCGTTGTCCAGGCAGGACTCTTGATGGTTTAGGGTGGTTTGTTGCCTGGGTTTATAGATAAGGGTTGGATCTAGCGTTTTCCGTTGTTGCTTGTTGCCGCATACCTAGTCCAATAGAAAGAGCCCAGTGTTTATATATCCCAGGACGTAACAAATGGCGACCTTGCATAGGATTTACTGAACAGAGGAATATAGTGGTCATTTGTTTTGAGATTCCTTATGATTAGAGGAATACAGTGGACATAGTTTTTTTTTTGAGCAACCAATATAACACATTAAAAAACTTTAAATAACATCAGTATATACATACTTGCATAGGAGATAAGGCACATTCTATAACCGTGATAATTACTGCAGTACACAAACATGTCTAATACATCAGAACACAGTGATGGGTCAGGTCACGATACGGGCTCGGAGGGAGAAAGACCTGTGGAGTGGCTAGTCGATAGCGAGGAGGGTGCTACAAGATTTTTAGAGGTGCCCCTTACTGCTGCCAGGGTGTTGAAGCTGAATAAGTATGGCTTAAAGTGTGTGGCAGGTCTTCAGGGTCACCAGGGTTTAAGTGGCATGAGGAAAGATCACCTGAGGACTTTGATATTGGGGTTAGAAGGGAGAGACCTGGGTGGAGAGGCGACTGGGGGCCCCGGTCCCCAGCCCCCCCTCCACTCTACCCCCATATCAAACGTCAGGGTGCCTGAATTTAGTACATACCCCCAAGTTGATGGTCAATGGCAGCGTGGAATTCAATCACAGGGACCCTCTCCATTAAATGCACCTTCCCCTCCTGAAGGGTTGACTCCAGATTTGTTTTTTCGGCTTGAGATGGCCAAGGTTGAGGCCGCTAGAGCTCAGGTTTAGGCCGCCGAAAGACAGGTTAGTGTGCAGGCTGAGGTTGCTAGAGCTCAGGCTGAGGTTGCTATACGAAAGGCTGAACTGCAGGCAGAGTCTACTAGGTATCGGGCTGACAGGGAGCTGGAGAGATCTCGAGTGGAGGTAACAGGGTAGAAATATTGGGGGAGGTAACAGACATCGGGACCAATTATTGTCGCACCTGCTTAAACTAGTTCCTGTGTTCGATGAATTAGGTGTGGCTGAGTTTTTTATGCGATTTGAGAAGAAGTGTCAAGAACACCAGTGGCCTCAGGAAAAGTGGGCAGCATTAGTTTCATCAAGACTCCTAGGAAAGGGGCTAAAAGCGTATGATGCACTACCTTTAGAGTCCTGTGTAGTTTATGATGAGCTAAAGAAGGCTGTGCTACGGGCCTATGAGTTACAACCAGAAACTTACCGCTTGAAGTTTCGGGGTGTTACTAAGGGCAAGGATAGTACCTTCCTAGAACACGCCCGGGACTTGTCTGATGCACTACGACATTGGCTGCGTTCTGAGAGGGCAGCTACTTTTGAGGAGTTAAGTGAGCTGGTTCTCTTGGAGCAGTTCTTCAAGTGCACAGGCGGGGACTTAACATTAAATATAAAGGAAAAAAATCCTAGAACTCTCCAGGAGGCAGCAGAAATGGCTGACCGCCGACTGTCATTAATTCGAGGGTGCGAAGCAGCAGCTAGGAGTGAGTCGGGTGCAAAGCATCGTACCCCTCCCCCTCCCAAGAATTTTGATACACATAAATACACAAAACCATGTAGCACTGACAATAAAACTGAACATAAACCAAATACCGTCCCGTATAAGAAGTCTAATGGTACCTCCCACTCCCAAGGGAAACCAAAGAGTCAAGAGTGCTTCGCATGTCACAAGGAGGGTCACTTTGCAAATGCTTGTCCGAACAAGCCACCAAACAAGGTTGTGTCATTGGCCCGCAGCATAGGGGTGTCGCCTATATCTTCTGAGTTTGCCAAGGGTAGTTCGTCAGAGGTTGGGACACAGCCTGTGTTCAAGAGTCCGGAAGGCTCGAACCCTGTCCGCGACGTCTTTGGGGGTCATAGAGGGCATGGTTTTGTGAGGTGGGCTGGCGAAAGGCGAGGAGTTAAGCTATTGCATGATACGGGGGCTTCTCAGACCTTGTTAAAGAACTTTACTGGTAGGCCGTTAACGCTGCTCGGGTGGTGGTAGTTCAGGGGATCAATGCTACAAAGTCCTACCCGCTGGTGCGGATGGAGCTGGAGGTGGGTGGTGTGGCGAAGGAGCTGGATGTCGGAATTGTAGAGAACTTGCCTGTTGGGGGCGTCGACCTCCTCCTCGGCAACGACTTTGCGGTGCCTGCTTCTAAGGTTTCACCCTTGGTCGTTGCCGAGAAGGCGGCCGACGTTAGTAGGGAGGAACAGGAGTGGGTTGAGAAGTGTAGCGTACAAACCATGGCGTGTGTTGTGATGCGTTCTCAGACATCTGGAGCCTTGCAGCCACCTCCTCAGTCTATCATACCGCGGAGGAAAGGTCACAAGAAAACTGGAAGTGTTGGTCAATTGGAGAGTTTTGAGCCGGCAGTGTTTCTTGGTGACTCATTATTGGCACCTATGTTAGAGTCTGGAGAGACCCCGGGGCCTGTCACCGCTAGTGCAGGTGCAGGGCAGGAAGAGACTCTGTGACAGCAGCGTGAGGAAAGGATGGCTCAGCGGGACATTGAATAAATTATTTAAGATGAACTTGGATAATCTCGCACCTGCTGATATATGTTCCTTGCAGCTGGAAGATCTTGAAGTCAGGGCGTGTTGTAATGGTGCTATCGAACTGGAGAGCGATGGGGATGCGCAGCCTGGTGATTTTTTCTTGTCTGAGGGGATCTTGTATCGGAGACATCAGGATCCCAAGAAAAAGTTGGATGGCGGGTCAGGATTAGTGGACCAGTTAGTAGTACCAAGGGTGTGCCGTGAAAGCTTATTGAGATTAGCTCATGATGTGCCTTTGGCAGGGCACCTGGGGGCACGTAAGACGGAGGCAGCTCTGAGCAAGCTTTTCTGGTGGCCTGGGTTAAAGGCGAGTGTCGTGTCATGGGTGACACAGTGTCACACTTGTCAAGTTGTTGGGAAACCCAATCAGTTCATCCCGAGAGCCCCGTTACAACCCATCCCTGTCATTGGGCCGCCCTTCAGCAAAGTAGTTATCGATATGGTTGGCCCATTGCCCCCCACTAGTGCCGGCAATACATTTTTACTAACTGTAATGGATGTAGCAACACGGTATCCAGATGCTTACCCCATGCGCAACGGGATGGCTAAGACTGTTGTCAAAAACCTACTTGTCTATTTCTCTCGTTATGGCTACCCTCAGGAGATCCAGTCTGATCAGGGATCCAATTTTACTTCTGCTCTGTTTAAGCAGACCATGCAGCAACATGGGATAGTGTCTGTGGTGTCATCTGCCTACCATCCCGAGAGTCAGGGAGTTTTGGAAAGGTGGCACTCGACTCTCAAGAGTATGTTGCGGTGTTATTGCATGGAAAATGGGAAGGACTGGGATCTAGGTCTCCCATACGTTTAATTTGCTGCGAGAGAAGTACCTGGGGAGAGCTTGGGATTTAGCCCAAACGAGTTGATTTTTGGACACAGGGTCAGGGGGCCCCTCCACATAGTCAAGGAGATCTGGGAGGGAGTCACAAAGCCATGCTCGCTTCTAAAGTATGTTGTTGAAAGCCGTGAGAGAATGCTAAAGAGCTTGGAGGTAGCAGGTCGGAACCTTAAGAGTTCACAAGCTCAGATGAAGGACAGATACGACCAGAAGGTGAAGCTGAGGTAGTTTGAAGTAGATCAGGAGGTACTGATACTACTGCCTCTGGTGGGACACCCCTTGTCTGCCAAGTATTCTGGTCCATATTGGGTTGTAAGGAAGGTTTCTGATCTCGACTATTTAGTAGCTACTCCTGATCGTAAGAAAAAGAACCAACTTTGCCATGTAAATCTGATGAAAGAGTATGTGAGGCGCCCCTCCGAGCCTCTCACTGTCCCGGTGTTGATCTGCAGCGATCGTGGTGGAGAAGGAGGAAGGGACAGTCATGCTGCGGGGGAGGATAATTGGGATTGTCATGCTTCCGCGGATCAGTGGGCAGGGAATTCTAGACAAGTGGCTCACAAGTTGATATTGCACCTGCCTGAGCAACAGCGTGTAGCTGTGCAGCACTTGTTTGATTCAAACCCAGCTGTTTTCGCGGAGCATCCTGGCCTCACTACTCAAGCGGTGCACGATGTCGATGTTGGGGACCACCCGCCCTTTAAATCAGTACCATACCGTGTTCCCCCTATTAAATTACCAGCACTTAGGGAAGAGCTGGATTATATGCTGAAACGTGGGCTGATTTCTGAGGGTGCAGTAAGGTGGACTTCCCCAGTCACTCTGCAGCCCAAACCAGATGGCAAGGTGCGGTTTGTATAGATTTCCGCAGGTTGAATGGTTTAACCCCCACAAATGCCTACCCTCTCCCTCGCGTGGACGACAGTGTGGATAAGATAGGAAAAGCCAAGTTCCTCACTAAGATAGACCTTGTTAAGGGTTATTGGCAAGTGCCCTTGTCTGAGCGAGCGCGAGAGGTGTGTGGGTTTGTGGTGGACGGTGCCACATATCGTTGCCATGTTATGCCATACGGGCTGAAAAATGCCCCTGCAACGTTTCAGAAATTAATGAACGACATTGTAGCCGACATTCCCAACTGCACGGTGTACCTAGATGATGTCATAATATACGACGATGATTTTAACAGTCACTGTGCTCACATCGGACAGCTTTTTAATAAACTGAATCAAGCAGGTTTGGTGGTAAACCTGGGTAAGTGCGATTTTGTCAAAGCCACAGTTTTGTACCTGGGGTTCGAGGTGGGGATGGTTCAGGTGTGCCCTCCACAGACAAAGATCAAAGCCATCGATCAGTTTCCCCAGCCTACGACTAAGAAACAAATCATGCGGTTTCTAGGTATGATAGGCTATTATCGTCGCTTCATCAAAGGCTATTCGACTGTACTTGCACCTTTAACTGACTTATTATCTAAGGACAAGAAGTTCCGGTAGGTTCCTGAGTGTGCAGAGGCGTTTTCCTTGGTGAAACACCTGTTATGTACCCACCCCATACTCAGGGCCCCGGACTTCAGCAGACCTTTTCAGCTGGCGACTGATGCCAGTGGCGTAGGGGCTGGGGCTGTCTTGTTACAGACAGATGATGAAGGTATCGAACATCCAGTAAGTTTTTACAGTAAAAAATTCAATAGTTGCACAAAGGAATTACTCTGTAATTGAAAAAGAACTCCTGGCGATAGTGCTGGCACTCAGGCACTTCGATGTATATGTTCCTGCTTTCGGACCAGTCGTAGTGGTTTATACCGATCATCACCCTCTGAAATTCTTGAATCAGTTTCATAACCGGAATATGAGGCTGACCAGGTGGTCACTCATGCTTCAGGAGTATAATCTGGACATACGCCATATTGCCGGTTCTGATAACGTGATAGCGGATTGTCTATCAAGGGTGGATGATGTTGGTTAGACTGCCACAGGATTGAGGGTTGAGTGTGGAGGAAAATAGGCTGTCACTGTAGTTCAGCCGAAAAAAACTAATTAAAAAAGCAAAAACCTTATAAAAACTCTTTATTTTTTATAACGTGTAGAATTTTGTATAAGATGTTGTAGCAGTATCTAAGTTGAATGTTTTCGCTTATTGTCGCTAAGTTAGTTGAACTTGCTCGGTGGAGCTCAACAGTCTTTATTTTTTTTTATATATAGTGCCTTGTGTCGCAACAGTGTGTGGTACTATGAGAAGCTTTCTGTTAGATATGAAGAACTTAGTCAAGGGTCTTATATCTTGGGGGAGGTGTGACGCTTCTGCATAGTAGCCACGTGCGGGCATGCATGCGCGTCGGCTGCCCAGCCGTTTAGAAACCGGCTGGTGGCAGCCGGTCGGCAGGCTTTTCCTTAGTATATATCCTACGACAACGTAACTAATGTCTGGGATATTCTTATGTTGTTTCACAGCTTGAAGCTGCCCTTATTCTTAACCAACGCATCTTAGTATATTTTATTCTCGATAGTTGATTATTTCATTATAATATATAAGATGTAAGTCTAGTGAGGGCGGGAGGAGACGAGCAGGAGAGAGAGACCGGCTTGGGACGTTGATTCGCTTGCCAGCTTGGGAAGAGCCTGAAGCGCTGCCATATGCATTTGATTGCAACGTTAGGCTTAGTTTCGACTCACGCACGGGGTAGAGGATTTTGACCAGGCAACAGTGTTGAGTGTTGCCAAGCCTGGGATGTATTTTGTATGCCTAGGGTGGGGTCCAGACGGATTCAAGACTCAGGGCTCACCTCATTGTCGTACCCTTCGGACCCCCTTGATATCTATCCCTCTCAACCCCACTTAGAAACGTTCTCTCTTACTTTGTATACCTTCTTTCCACTACTTCACCAATCTATTTAATTATCCCATCCCCTTGATAGACCTTATATCTATTATTGTATTAACGACGAGCTCTCAGATAACTAGATAGGATTTTGGGCCTTATGCGGAGATGTAATTGTTAGTGAGACCTAGGAAGCTTTTTTGTTGTCTCATATTTGGTGGTTTCATGCTTGCTAGTGTGTTCTTGTGTCAGGTTAGCAGGGGCTAGACCGGAGGGGAGGCTTTTTGCGATCCTTTAAGTAAAGTCTGCTGGTGCGAGTCCTGTGGACCCGCACGACTTTACTAGGATACCCGTGGGAGTCTGGGGGCATTTTCTTGTCTGTGTCCCTGTGTGTCTAGTGTTGTGTTGTGTGAGGGCCCTTGCCTAGTCCACTCAGCACTGCGCTAGCACGTCTTGCTTTTGTTTTAGGGTCGCCAGGAGAGAGTCCGATACTTGCGATCTGAGTCTCTCAAGAGAGCACCCTTTCAATTAGAGTAATTTGGCGCACAGACTTGGGAACGTCCCTAGGCTAGAGCAGGTGGCTCAGCCCGGGTATCCGAAGCCTATATCCTTCCGGCTAGACCTCTGCCACCTGGCAGATTAACAGCTAGGGGTTTATTATCTCTGTATGCTTGTTATTGTGCCACAGTTTACCGTTTTTGTGAGCATTGTGATTCACGGTGTGGCTTAGAGACTCTGTCCGAGCAGGCTTGCCTGACTAAGAGTGAGAAGCACACCTGTATGTGGTTATGTTGCGAGTTGCTACCTTTATTTAATTATACCTATGCCATTATACACTGTATGGCCTATCACTAGTATTTATTCCTGCTTATGAGTTAAGAGTTCTCTAAATCCGTAACGTACTTTCTTTGCTAAGCATCAGATCCTACAGTAGCCGCATGCAGTTTAGAAACCCGCATCTTGTCTACCGGTACGATGTTTTTAGGACTGTTTGCTTTCACCTTCTTTCACGCAGTGGTGATTAGTTGTATTAATTAACGTAACGTTAAATGTACTTTCTTCTAGTTTGTTATTAAATTGTTTCTGCAATTTAATTCCGTTATCTATCTTTTCCTTGAAGCTTTAAGTCAACTTAATTGTGTGATCTTTTATATAGCCTGCTTGACTATCAGCAGTCTATAGTGCGTGCACCCTGTAACCGAGTCATAGGATACCTCGTTGTCCAGACAGGACTCTTGACGGTTTAGGGTGGTTTGTTGCCTGGGTTTATAGATAAGGGTTGGATCTAGCGTTTTCCGTTGTTGCTTGTTGCCGCATACCTAGTCCAATAGAAAGAGCCCAGTGTTTATATATCCCAGGACGTATCAACTCCTTGGTACATTGTTCCAAGAGTGTCTTCAGGGCCTTCTCCGGGATGTCCAGGGGGGGGCGTATTAGGGCAGTGGTAAACTCGACGTAGGATAAAATCTATGGTCTTGTCAACGGGCACGTTGGTAAACAAACTCTCTACGTCAAGGGAGGCGATGATGTGGTCGTTAGCTGGGGGGGCATCTCGTAGAATTTCTAGGAAGTCATAAGCAGAGTTGAGGTTGTATTGCCGTGGAACAAAAGGGGTGAGGAGTTTGTTCAGGGTCTTGGCGGTCTGGTAGGTAGCAGTAGGGATCTGTGATATGATGGGGCGGAGGGGGTTCCCGGGTTTGTGGGTTTTTATAGTACCGTAAGCATAACCTGGGGTGAATTCGCCGATGAGTTTCTTCAGGTGTACGCCACCGGCTTTGGCGTTGATAGCAGTGATGGTGGTGTTGGCTTTCCTTTTTATTTCGTCAGTAGGGTTGCGAGTGATCCTTTTGAATTTGTTCTTATCACTAAAAATGTCGTCCATTTTCCGTAGGTATTCTTCTTTTCCGTGTATCACCAGGCAGGAGGCCTTATCAGCTCGTCGGATGATGATGTTGGGGTTCTCTTTTAGTTGTTTAGCAGCTTTGAAGTGGTGTTGGTTGAGGAGCTTGCTTTGGTGGGATCCCCTTGTTTTGGCGGCTTCTGCTAGTAGGGTGGGTTATAGGGCTGGGGTGGTGGTGATCTTGCCGTCTTTCTGGAGTCGTAGGATGTCATCCAGTAAGACTTCAATTTCAAGGCGTTTTCGGTGGGGTCCCGGCTTGGAAATGTAGTGGCAATTTGAGCCTTTGTTCAGGAGGTCTTCTTGGTCCGGCGTTAGGGTGGTGTTGGTGAGGTTAATATATCCCTTTGTAGGCTTGGGAAGTTTTATGTTTCCACCGTATAGACGGGAGAGTTTTTGGATGGTAGTGTTCTCTGTTTGTCGTCTGTGTTGTTCGTTGAGTTGTTGGAGTTTTTGGTTGATTTCTGTTTTGATGTGGTTAGAAATAGGATGCAGAAGAAACCACCCCTAACCACATCAAAACAGAAATCAACCAAAAACTCCAACAACTCAACGAACAACACAGACGACAAACAGAGAATACTACCATCTAAAAACTCTCCCGTCTATACGGTGGAAACATAAAACTTCCCAAGCCTACAAAAGGATATATTAACCTCACCAACACCACCCTAACGCCAGACCAAGAAGACCTACTGAACAAAGGCTTAAATTGCCACTACATTTCCAAGCCGGGACCCCACCGAAAACGCCTTGAAATTGAAGTCCTACTGGATGACATACTACGACTCCAGAAAGACGGCAAGATCACCACCACCCCAGCCCTACAACCCACCCTACTAGCAGAAGCTGCCAAAACCAGGGGATCCCACCAAAGCAAGCTCCTCAACAAACACCACTTCAAAGCCGCTAAACAACTAAAAGAGAACCCCAACATCATCATCTGATGAGCTGATAAGGCCTCCTGCCTTGTGATACACGGAAAAGAAGAATACCTACGGAAAATGGACGACATTCTTAGTAATAAGAACAAATTCAAAAGGATCACTCGCAACCCTACTGACGAAATAAAAAGTAAAGCCAACACCACCATCACTGCTATCAACGCCAAAGCCGGTGGCGTACACCTGAAGAAACTCATCGGCGAATTCACCCCAGTTTATGCTTACGGTATTATAAAAACCCACAAACCCGGGAACCCCCTCCGCCCCATCATATCACAGATCCCTACTACTACCTACCAGACCGCCAAGACCCTGAACAAACTCCTCACCCCTTTTGTTCCACGGCAATACAACCTCAACTCTGCTTATGACTTCCTAGAAATTCTACGAGATACCCCCCCAGCTAACGACCACATCATCGCCTCCCTTGACGTAGAGAGTTTGTTTACTAACGTGCCCGTTGACAAGACCATAGATTTTATCCTACGTCGAGTTTACCACTGCCCTAATACGCCCCCCCTGGACATCCCGGAGAAGGCCCTGAAGACGCTCTTGGAACTATGTACCAAGGAGTCCCCTTTCCTCTGCCCCCGCGGGAATATGTACCAGCAAATCGACGGTGTAGCGATAGGAAGCCCCCTGGGGGTCCTGTTCGCCAATTTCTTCATGGGAACTATCGAAGAGGAACTCCTGGCTGCCCACCGGCCCACTGTCTACTGCAGGTACATCGATGATATCTTCGTGCGGGTGAAGGACCGGGGTGAACTCAGGGACCTCCAGCAGCGCTTCATGGCTGCCTCCGGACTCAACTTCACATACGAAGAAACCACCGATGGACATCTACCCTTCCTCGACCTCCTTGTCTCCCTCCACGACCACGGCTTCAAAACTACCGTGTACACCAAACCTACTAACAATGGCCAATGTCTTAATGGGGTAAGTGAATGCCCTAAACGATACCTACAGTCCACCATCGCCGCCTATGTCAGGAGAGCCCTCACCCATTGCACCACCTGGAATGACACTCACAATGAACTGGAAAGGCTCACCAAGGTCCTAGTCAACAATGGGTATTCCAACACTGACGTCACCAATGCCATCAACCAGCACCTAGAAAAATGGTACAAACAAGACCCCCCTAGCACCAACCCGGCCAATGACATTACATTTTTCTACAGAAACTACATGTCTTCCGACCACACAACAGACGAATCCATTATGAAAGAAATAATTAACAAAAACGTCCTCCCCACCAACCCTGACAATAAAATCAAACTCATTATTTACTACAAATCTCCTAAGACCTCCATCCTTGTCCTCTGTAACCGCCCCATTTCCACCAACCAACCGAAAGACGACCATGTGATATACCAGCATATTTGCACCTCTGGGGACTGTGGACCCCTATCCTATGTTGGAATGACACAGACTCGCCTTTCCCGTCGACTAACCCTCCACCTTCAATCTGGCGCTATAAAAGATCACTATCAAGCCCCCCACCATCTTGCCCTAACTCGCGCCGACCTAGACAAACAAACCACCATACTCGACAAAGAATCAGACCCCAGAAGACTAGCTATTTTAGAAGCTCTATACATCCAAACACTCAACCCCAGCATCAACAACCAAACACAAGACCTTCAAATTCTTCCTTCAGGCAAGCGCTACAGGCATGCTGCCCCCCCCCGCCCCTCCTCTTGCCCCGCGCCCCCCTCCCTTACGCTTCCAAGCTCAGCACACAACTGACAACACCAACCAATCACAGCCACCTACAGCCAACAACCAACCACCGATAAGATTTAGTGCCCGTCTCGCGAATAGACTGCCTTCCACCAATGAACAGCCACCACACACCCAGTAGCTCCGCCCACCTCTACTTGATCCTCGAATTTTGTATAAATATGATGCTTTGTCCCTATTCTAATCATTACCTCTCCATTCCCTGAAGATACAAGATGTTTACTTGTGAAACGTTGGATCCACCATGAATTGTGCTAACCTTTTGTACCTCATCTCTGAATCCCAGAGGAAAATTGTTAGAACTATTGAAAGCTGTAACCATAAAATCCTGAATGCTGAAACTGCTATTGCTTTTAACCTCGTCTGTTTAAAAGAGAATATATATATATATATATATATATATACAGTATATAATTATATACTTAGAGTAGTAGACTGAAATAGTATAAACACCATATGAGGAGGAACACTTTACTGACAACGTTTCATGATTGACTTAATGCAGTTATATGTGAAACGTTGTCAATAAAGTGCTCCTCATCATATGGTGCTCATTTGCAAGGGAATTTTGGTTGTGTTTCCTTTGTCGTCTCTCAAGTTATTTATATTTATTGATGTATTTTCATGTGTTTATCTTCTTTCCACATCGCGTTCAATTTATTAGGTCATGCTATCCAAACTCTCCTGATATTTTTGTTTCCCCAGCAGCCTCCCGAGACACTGACGACTTGAATACGTAACGAGAATTTAAGTGACTCTGTCTTGCAGTTTAACTTTCCCTTGTCATTTCCTCCCCACGCTTTTAAGGGGGGGTCACCATTTTTTTTATTTTTCTCTCCTTTTCTCTCTTTCCCTGGCTAGTATCCATTCGGCGCCATTCAGCCAACTGTTTTAAGACGTTCATCCCCATCCAAGTGTCGATTTCTTCCTGGTGAGCGATAGCGAGCCACCATTGTATGGAGAAATACGGCTTCGCCGGAGACATTTTTCTATCGAAAAATTTACATATTTAGCTTGCTGTCAAAACAAATATATATACTGTATATGATTGACACCTGGATGGGGGTAAACGTCTTAAAACAGTAGGCTGAATGGGGCCAAATGGATACAAGCCAAAGAGAGAGGGAGAGAAAGAGGAAAAAAAAGGGAGGTGGGCTCCCTTAAGTGACTCTGTCTTGTGGTGTAGCTTTTCCTTGTAATTTCCTACCCACGCTTTTAAGGGGGTAGCGCTTGGTTTTCTGGACCCCTGTCTCCTTCGTGTTTAGCCCCATTAGGTTTGAGATTTTAAGACGGTCAGCCCATTATTTTGGTGATTTTAACACCTTTCGTCCCATTTCGTTGTCAATTTTAAGACCTTTCGTGCAATTTAGGTGTCGATTGTTTTCCTGGCGAGCAATAGCGAACCTTTAATTCTAAGAGAAACCGGGCTTCAACCGGGACATTTTTCTAGCGAAAAATTTACAAATTTATCTTGATAGATGGTCTAGTGAGTGTTTTTTCTAAGCTTGATAGAGGTCTAGTGAAGAAACTAAAAAAAATGTATGAATAAATGAATTAATAGACTAAAAATCCCGCCACTAGCCCCTTAAGGCAATGTATTCGTTTTCCTGGACTTTTACACTTCCTTTCTTCTAGGCATTGCATTAACCTGTGTGCTGTTTTGGTATATTATCTATAATTAGTCTTTCGGCATTAATCTATTTGTTTTCTTTTGGTTCCTTACCCTACCTCTTGAATGTCTAAATATTTGCATTCCCCTTCCAGGAAAATGTATATAAAAATTAGGTGAGGCCAGGTGAGCAGAGAATATTATATATATATATATATATATATATATATATATATATAGAGAGAGAGAGAGAGAGAGAGAGAGAGAGAGATTTGTTAGTTTATAAACAAAAAGGAATATTATATAACACTTAGCCAAGGAAGATCCCTCCTAGATTCTTAATAAAATAGTTATGACAACAATGTGAATGGCAATTACCCAAGGGATAGGTTGTTCAGACTATGGAGAACAAACACAAAAGTTGGCATAGTTAAGAGTTAGCAACCATTACAGAACTTTCTAAATAACATTCAAGAAGTTACAGAACACATAGTGGAACGAGAGAGAGAGAGTATGTTTGTGGCGCAATTATAAAAGAATATCCTGCAGAAACCAATTGCAATATTTTAGTTCAACAGTAAATACATACAGTATATACAGATACACTGCATGCCCGCATTACCCGTGTAGGAAGTACAAACTTCCAACAAAAAGAGATGATATTAGTGAAGAGATTGAGGATATATATATATATATATATATATATATATATATATATATATATATATCCCGATGTATCAATGGGAAGATATTATTGGGATGGAATTTGTGCTGTACCAAGTATCAGTGCATTACCACAAGCCCACCGAAACGTCAATAAAATACCCTCATTGTTCCCTGATTAAATAGCACTGTATGAATATTCCCATATTCAAAATATGCTACAGGGGTGCAATGCCTGGTGAGTTATCTGCTCAACAGGTGGCGTTGTGTGTGTGTAAGTGTGAGAGTCCGAGTGTAGGCGGTGAGACAGTGAAGCACGGGAACGAGGTGGCTTCAGAGATGGGGTCGTTTCGGGCCATGAGTGAGCACCATGCCTAATGTGAAGGCAAGATGGCAGGTGCTCGTTGTTTTCTACGTGCTTCACATGTCTCACTCCCTAGATTGGAACAAGACCTCACGGGCTTCACTGTTCATTGTAAAGCGGTGAATGTTAAGGCTCTCAGCCTATGCCCGAGAGGTAGTAAGTTGGAATATAGAAAAAAAAAAAAAAAAAAAAAAAAAAAAATATATATATATATATATAGAGAGAGAGAGAGAGAGAGGGAGAGAGAGAGACTACAGTAGATTTGGACTGGACACGAAAAGGGAACTTTGCAGTAAGGGACCCAAATCGGAGAACGAACCCCCCAAGGTCGAACCTCGATTACAGGAAAACCACATTTTCGTGGTTTCGAGGTTCGAACTTGGGGGTTCGTTTTCCGAATTTGGGGCCCTTACTGCAAAGTTCCATTTTTGTGTCCAGTCAAGATCTACTGTAGTATATGATATATATTTATTTATACACACACGGAGAGAGATGTGTGTGTATATATATATATATATGTGTGTGTGTATTTATTTTTTTTTATTTATTTTTTTTTTTCTATATTCCAACTACTCCCTTTCGGGCATAGGCTGAGAGCCTGTACATTCCACCGCCCAACACGGTGAAGCCCGTGAGGTCTTGTTCCAGTCTGGGGAGTGAGACATGCGAAGCATCCATCATGGCTCGAAGCAGCTCCATCTCTGAAGCGGCCGGTTGCTTCGCTCAAGTGCTTCACCGTCTCACCCTCCAGACTCAGACCCTCACTCTCAGAACGCCACCTATTGAGCAGTGAACTCACTAGGCATTGTCCCCCTGTAACATATTTTGAATATGGGAATATTCATACAGTGTTATTTAATCAGGGAACAACGAGGGTATTTTTTTGGCATTTCGGTGGGCTTTGTGGTAATGCACTGATACTAGGTACAGCACAAATTCAATCCCAATAATATCTTCCCATTGACATATCGGGATTTGAACCCGGGTCCATTGGATTACCAATCCAGTGGCATGACCACTCCACCACACCTCCCCTATTTACCTACAAATCAAAGCAATACCCCCGCCTTGCTAACGAGTGTCAGGAACGGTGTGTTGAACGTTCAGTATATCGGTTCCATATGCGTCATTGGTTGTAAACAAGTAAGAAACGAGAGGCAAAATTACAGCGTTCATATTTAGTGTGCAGTTGGTTTAATTTACAATGTTCACAGATTTTAAGTTTGCTCACTCGGCAGTTTATGTTATTGTGGTGGAGTGTTATAGACGTGTCATTTAATAGAGAACATTTGTATTGTTCATGCTGATATGTAAAGCAAAGTAATAATGTCCGATGACTTAATAATTATATTTCATGTAAAAAGTGAGATTAAAAGTTATTGCTATACGCATTTATGAACAGAATACTACAACTAAAACTATCTTTAAGGGCGTAGTACTCGCTTGTTATGGCCCCCTTCTCCCTCATGTTAAGCATATTGGTTTTGAGGTATCAAGACGTTCGTTCCGTTAGTGTGACGATTTGGTACCTTTCGGCTAATTGTTTGTAGCAATATTAAGACCTTTCGTACCCTTTAGTTGTCTTTTGTTTATCCTGGCGAGCGATATCTCGCGATATTAGATTCAACAAAACGAGTCCAACATCACAATGTAGTATTTGTAATGAAACAGTACACGATCGATGTACTTATGTTAACAGCAGAAAATAAATGGAATGCGATAAATGCAGGGAATTAGCAATTACCCACTCCACCAACTCTACATTACCCACAGCATTACCATTAATACCACAGATATCGGCGACCCAAGTAGCACAACATGCAACAAGAACAACAATAAAAACAGGTAGCACTCGCAAATACGTCAACAGGGAAGCGGCATCAACGGACAATGAAAACAACACCAACAACAACAACAGCAAACAACCACAGCCCGACCGCGAGTATCCCCTACCCTCTCCCGCACAAACAGCTGATCGACGCGGACCAAACCACACCTCCAGTCGTATGATAAACAGTAAGAAAAAACTATGTATAGTCTGTAATATTGGTTTCAACAATAGGAGTTCACTTTGACAATGCAACAGTTGTAATGAAATTGTTCATAACCGATGTACTTACGTTAACAGTAGAAACGAAGTTGAATGTGTTAAATGTAGGAACTCAGCTGTGCAACATCGCGAAACCATTTGTTTTATTTGTGAATCACTCATAACACGACGTCAGAAGATCCAAAACTGTGTAAAGTGTAAACATGTAGCTCACATGAAGTGCATCTCTAAGAAGACCAACAGTGAAGAACGGGAATTCCTTTGCAATAAGTGTGCCTTGTATTCATTACCGAATATTAATGTAAATGATCCAAGTATTAACAACTCAGAATCCAGCCAGGACACATTCAAAATCAAAGATGAATACAGAGTGTTCACCAACAAAGGGCTCCATCTTATCCACATTAACGCCAGATCAATGTACCATAAATTGTCAGAAATAAACTTGTTAGCTAAGAAGGCCAAAGCTTCAATAATTGCAATCACAGAAACCTGGCAGGATTCAAGTATAAACGATGGTGAAATAATCATTCAAGGTTTCAACATGGTTAGGAATGATCGCAATAGGCATGGGGGAGGAGTATGTCTGTATGTAAAAAACAACCTCACACACACAACTAGGACCGACCTCCATGTAGAAAATCACGAAGCTCTGTGAATCGACCTACACCTGCCGAGGACAAGACCCATCACAATTGGGGTATGCTATAGGCCACCAGCCGACACACAATTCTTGACCAAATTTGAACGAACTTTGTCATCGCTAGACCCTCGGAATGAATCCATCATACTAGGGGATTTTAACCTGTGTTACAAACAACGAAATGATAGGCTTGTACGAGAATATAGGCATATACTGACAATGCACAATCACAAACAACTCATCACAACCCCCACACGTATCTCTGAGAACACTGCCACAATATTAGACCACATAAACTGTAACAGAGAGGACAAAATATCCCAATCAGGGGTTATACAGACTGGGATAAGTGATCACTTCGTCACATATTGCACACGGAAAACCACAAAAATTACCCTAGAGAATCACAAGGTTATCAAAACAAGGTCACTCAGAAACTACAATAAGGAAACATTTCTGGACATTTTATGGAATACAGACTGGTCTCCAGTGTTTGGAAGTACAAACGTTAATAACGCATGGGTGGGCTTCAGAACCATCATCACACACATCCTAGACGAAATAGCTCCTCTGAAAGACATACGAATTAAAGCAAGGTCAGACCCATGGATCAACAATGACATACTTCACCATCTGGAACACAGAGACAATCTGTTAAAAAGGCTAGCGAAACATAGACAGGATCAAGGTCTGAAACATGAGTTCAACAGGGCCAGGAATAAACTAAGTAGGAAAATGAAATCAGCGAAAAATAATTATTTTCACAATAAGGCAGAGGAATATCAGAATAACCCAAAGAAACTATGGAGGCACCTAAAAACAACAGGCTACAGCAACAAGACAAGGGATTCGTCTAACACTAATATTGCTCTCACCATTAATGATCAGGTTTGCCACGATAAACGACAAATTTCAACCTACTTCAACTCCTTCTTCACTTCCATAGCAAACACACTTGCACAGAACCTACCTCAACCTCTCAATAAATACACGACAACAACGGCCACCTTTCGTAATTTCTACAGAGATAAAGACATACACCCGAACACATTTAGATTTCAAAATGTTACACCAAAATACACTTTTGACGAGCTGTCTAACCTAAATGTACATAAGAGCACAGGACCAGACAAAATTCCTGCCAAATTTCTACGAGATGGAGCCATTGGTATAGCAGGCCCCCTAACCCACATCATCAACTTGTCAATTAACACCAACACAGTACCTGCTGAACTGAAGGAAGCTATTGTAACCCCTCTATTCAAGAAAGGAAATAAACTAGAAGTTGGCAACTACAGACCAGTTAGCATATTATGTATTGTATCTAAAATCCTTGAAAGAGCGGTATTCACCCAAATTGAACACTACCTCAAACAAAATTATCTATTCTATAAGTTTCAATCAGGTTTCAGATGCATGTACTCGACAGATTCCTGTCTCATCCATTTAACGGATCACATTCGTAAAGAAATGTCTAAAGGTAACTACACCGGTATGGTTCTTCTTGATCTACAAAAAGCGTTTGACACAGTAGACCATGATATCCTATGTAATAAACTACAAGCAATGGGGATAGGGTCTGTGAACTGGTTTAAATCTTATCTTAGTGGTAGAACCCAAAGAGTCAAAATTGATGATAATATATCTGATCCTATGCCAATTAACTGTGGGGTCCCACAGGGAAGCATCCTTGGTCCCTTACTCTTTCTCTGTTATGTGAACGACATGGAACTGAGCGTCTCATGTAAATTATTACTGTATGCAGACGACAGCGTGCTTCTGGTTTCAGGAAACGACCCAATAAGTATTTGCCGCTTCACTTTCCAAAGAACTAGCATCATGTAGTGAATGGCTAGTGGACAATAGACTATCTCTTCACCTGGGCAAGACGGAAACCATCTTATGTGAAACAAAACGCAAACTGAAAGACACTGTGGGCTTCTCGGTCAACTGTAATGATATTCCTATAACAACAGTGTCACAAGTTAAATATCTCGGACTGAAACTGGACGCGTTCTTTGTCAGGTGAAACAATTTTGGAATCTATCCTGAGAAGTGTAGAGCACGTATAAAATACCTGTATAGACAGGTGGGATGCTTGCCCGCGGCGACCAAAAAGACCCTCTGCCAAGCGCTTGTTCAATGTCATTTTGACTATTCTGTGTCATCCTGGTACTCTGCATCATCTAAATCAGCACAGCACAAACTTCAGGTCACTCAAAATAAAATGGTTAGGTTCATGCTGAACCTAGGACCCAGATCACATGTTGGCCAGGAACAACTTCAGTCACTAGGTATGCTCAATGTCTTTGACAGGGCCAAACAAATCAGGCTAACTAATGCCTTCAAAATTGTCTATGACAGAGCTCCAGAGTATCTAAAGAATGATTTTGTTAAAGCAAATGAGAGGAGTGGACATAATACAAGAAACAGGATGTTTAATTTTAAGGTCCCGAGAATCCAAGGACAGGGTAAGCAAACATTCTTCTTCACTGCCATCAAAGACTGGAATGACCTACCCCAGTCAGTTCGTGAAAAGAGAACACTGTATTCCTTCAGACGTAGCCTGAAAGAACACCTGAACCGGACAGCTGCGAGAAGGGAGCACCAAGCTTATGTCTACTACTAAATACGACATAAGAGATAGACAAACCAAACTGAAATGATTACTGATTACGGAGTACTGATATTTACTATAGGATGTAAGGTATCTTAAAATAACCCCCTAGAAATACTTTCTCTAAAGTATCTATTTCTCTATCCTCCCCATTTCCCCAGCTAACCTAATCCCACAAGGACCCCAATGGAAATACGCCTAACGGCCTTATTGGGCTATCCTTAGTTGGAATTATGCAAGGCTGGTACATGTCATATTTATAACATACTATGTGGTACCAACTCTGTAAATTGCTAACTGAATAAATATTACTATTATTATTATTATTATTATTATTATTATAGCGAGCCTCTAATTTTAAAAGGAAGCGGGCTTCGGCCGGGACATTTTTCGACCGAAAAATTTACAAATTTATCTTGAAATGGGGTCTAGGAGGTGTTTTTTTAAGCTTGATGAAAGTCTAGCGAGGAAATTCAAAAATAAATTAATAATTAAATATATAGACCAAAAACCAAACACTACCACCTTAACCTACATATATAAACTACAAATGCATGGCATTATACATTTAGTGGGTATACAGTATACTGTATATATAGAGTATAGACCAATATATCACTCGTTGTCTCCTACGGTAAATACCAAATAGTTCAGGGGGGGGGGGGAGGCTGCTTTTTCTGGCCAATTTCTCCCTCGCGTTTAGCCCTATCTTTTTTTAGATTTTATGACATTCGGCCAATTAGTTTGGCGATTTTAAGACCTTTTCGACCCATTTCTTTGTAAGACCTTTCGTGCTATTAAGGTGTTGATTTTTTTTTTCCTGGCGAACAATATTGAGCTTGTTATTTTGGAAGACTACCGAAAATGTGCAAATTAATCTAGAAGGGGGATCTAATGGATATCTGTTTAAGTTTGATGGAGGTCTGGGAAGGAAACTAAAAAATAATAATAAGATAAATAAATTAGCAAATAACACAGTTTCCGAGTAATTATTCTGTGACATATGCTTTTAGCGCTGTATATGTTTGTGTCGTGGTCCCATGCTCGATTCTATAAATATTTAGCGCTGTATATGTTTGTGTCGTGGTCCCATGCTCGACTCTATAAATATTTAGCGCTGTATATGTTTGTGTCGTGGTCCCATGCTCGACTCTATAAATATTTAGCGCTGTATATGTTTGTGTCGTGGTCCCATGCTCGACTCTATAAATATTTAGCGCTGTATATGTTTGTGTCGTGGTCCCATGCTCGACTCTATAAATATTCCATTGTCACTAGGATCAAATATTTATAATTCAACACACTCGCAAACACACACACATACATACAATGGAAAATATTATTAATAGATTAAATGAATTGGTCATATTTGTATTGTACAGTTTCATGGGAGTATGTTTACCAAATGTCGGTGAACATAGATTAAATTACTAGGTATTGGCGTGTATATTTTGAGTTATTTAGAATAGTTATACTTTAGCAGTGGATATTATACTAGTGTTTGAGCATATAATTATATACTGTATATATACAGTATATACTGTGTGTATATATAAATATATATATATATATATGTATATATACAGTATATGTATATATATGTATATATATATGTATATAGTATATATATATATATATATATATATATATATATATATATAGTATATATATATATATATATATATATATATATATATATATATATATATATATATGTATATATATATATATAAATATATGTAGTAAAACTCGCTAGGAAAATTGAAACAATGGAACACCAAGCTTTCGTCTATTCTCTCAAGACATCTTCAGGGAAATATAAGAAAACAGGGGGAGAATGAGGCTTAAATACCCGTCCTAAATCATCTGTGAGTTGCTAACTAGCATATAAATACAAAAAGTGTTGCCAGCCTACTGCCTGTTGCCATATTTTTAGGAACATACTTATTTTATATACAAAAGTTATGTACATATATACATTGAAATATGCCTAACAATACAATCTAATCATATATACAATTTGATACACATCAATGAACTTGCAGATCCCTTACAAACTGTTATCGTAACTTATGTAAATATGAAGAAATACATATACCTGTAGAAATACATATAATTACATATACATACACATATACATGCATACTGTATACACGCATACATTACATACATACAAATAAAAATTACATATATAAGAACACAAGAAAAATGGGAGTCTGCAGAAAGCCGATTGGTCACACAAGGCAGATCCTTCCCACACCCAACCCTAATTATAAAGCCGAATTATAGGACCAACTCACTAATACTATGGACCCTGGGGACTGACCTTCCCAAAATGGTCAGATCAACATAAGGATGAAAGGAGTCTGTAGAAAGCCAAATAGCCCACACCTGGCATATCCCCCTCACAACTAAACAGTATATAAGTTATACATAAACACACATATATACACACACCTACATACACACACACATATACTGTATACATACATAAACATACATATATACAATAAATATTATAACATAAAAAACAAAACAAAGAAAATACATAGTGATCATACCTCATTGTGTATAGTATTAATAAGATACCTAACTATCTAATACTATGATAAAAGGGTCAGATGTCAAACTACAAGCTGTTTCAATCTATAAATACACAATAGATAACATCCTGCTAAATCTCCTCAATGAAAATGATAAAATAAAAAAAGCTAGAAATAGATGTCCAGACCGTCAGATCATAGATTGAAACAGCTTGTAGTTTGACATCTGACCCTTTTATCATAGTATTAGATAGTTAGGTATCTTATTAATACTATACACATGAGGTATGATCACTATGTATTTTCTTTGTTTTGTTTTTTATTTTATAATAATTATTGTATATATGTATGTTTATGTATGTATACAGTATAGGTGTGTGTGTATGTAGGTGTGTGTATATATGTGTGTTTATGTATAATTTATATACTGTTTAGTTGTGAGGGGGATATGCCAGGTGTGGGCTATTTGACTTTCTACAGACTCCTTTTATCCTTATGTTGATCTGACCATTTTGGGAAGGTCAGTCCCCAGAGTCCATAGTATTAGTGAGTTGGGCCTATAATTCGGCTTTATAATTAGGGTTGGGTGTGGGAAGGATCTGCCTTGTGTGACCAATCGGCTTTCTGCAGACTGCCATTTTTCTTGTGTTCTTATATATGTAATTTTTATTTGTATGTATGTAATGTATGCGTGTATACAGTATGCATGTATATGTGTATGTATATGTAATTATATGTATTTCTACAGTGTTACGACCGGGACAACGAAATAAACAAGGGCACTTAATATTGGACTATAAGATGGGCTAGATCTGCAACAACGGTACGCTAATTCCAAACCCTCGAACTATTAAGCCGGTGAACAAAACACTTAAACCCTCCAGAGTTAATCTACTGGATAACGGGGTATCAATTAACTGGGTTAAGTGTACTTCTACAAAGGCTTTCCGGTGACGGCAAAGCCTACTCACAACAAGAGTAATTACGTTAATAAAAAGCTCTCAAGTAATAACAATGCTTAAATAAACTATGACAAGATTTAATAAAAGATTATATGCTTACGTTATCTTTAGTGTGAGTCTGAACTCAACACTAAACTCTTCAATGCTCTATGAAAACACTTGAAGTCTAGTCCTACAGCAAACAGATATGGAATCTTCTGAAAAACGTCTGATGCTCTAAGATGCTCGTCGAATATAGAACAGGAATAATGCAGTGTATCCTAAATACACCAACAAGTAGGATACATATATATATGGAAACAAGAGAGTGCAACAACTCTGTGACATTATTATTATTATTATATGAGATGCCGAAGTCTCCAACCAGGGTGCAGAAACACCATCAAGATCAATCCACACAAAACACCCGGAGGCACTGGAGAGAGACTATGGCAACTTAGGAAAAAATAAAAACATACACTGTATACTGTATTGTACATATACACATATTAAACACAGATAACATATTATGCAGTGGAGGATATCAAGCTTAAATATAATACAATAAAATAGAATAAAATAAGTTTAAAAATTAGAATTAATGCTGCAAAAAAGCATTAACTCTAGACTTAAAAATGGAGATATTAGCTGAATTGACTAGCTCATTTGGCAACTTATTCCACAAGTCAACCATGGCCGGCACAAACACCGTGAAAACTGTGTAGTAGAAAAATTAACACGGCTCATGGCAAGATCATGAAGATTGCTTGTGAATCTAGTTGCACGAGCCCGGACATAGGGCCCAGGCAGAACCCCATGTAAGGGATGCTGAGGGTTGTTAAAAACTTTAAATAAAAGACTAAGGGCACCAACTTTACGTCGATGACACAGATCAAGAGACAAATTAGGTAGAATAAAACTGATGGAATTTAGCGACCTGTCAAGCAACTTGAGATGGCAGTCAGCTGCTGACAACCAGACAGGTGAGCAGTACTCGAAATGTGGCAAAATAAAAGCATAAAAAGACTTGATAACTGTGGCGTCACAAGCAAATGTTTTATAAACCTTGCGAAGCAGACCAATTTTATGGGAAATGGAAGAGGAGAAAGAACGAATATGCTTTTCAAAAGTAAGTTTGGGATCAAGAGTAACTCCTAACAAACACAGAGTATCCACATTCTCAATTTGCTCGCCAGAAACTTGTAGATAAGGATGGGGAGGATCCAAGGTACGAGATCTGCTGATGATAATGGAGTGTGTTTTACTAGCATTAAGTTTCATGCCCCAAAGTTCACACCATAATGTAATTTTGGCTAAATCCCTATTCAGAGCAGTAGCAATTACGTGTCGATCTATTGGTGATGCAATTGACGCATATAAAGTTGTATCATCAGCATAGGAGATTAGTTTATTTTCAAGCTCGGAACACAGGTCAGCAGTAAAAATAATAAAAAGCAAAGGCCCAAGGACACTGCCTTGTGGAACACCAGAAACAACAGTAACAGAAGGGGAATGACACCCATCAATGACCACAGACTGAGATCTTTTCGTCAAAAAATCTTCAAAGATCCTTAAAAAATTGCCACCAATACCAATGAGCTGTAACTTAAACAGAAGTGCTTTATGGTTGACTAAATCAAAAGCAGAACTAAAGTCAATAGCCACGACGCGAGACTCATGTCCCTGGTCCAATGAAGATTGCAAGTCATGGGTGAGTGTCAGAAGTGCATCACATGTACCCAGTCCCTTACGAAAACCAAACTGTGAGTTTGGTATCAAATTATGACTATTACAATAAGAGGAAAGGCGTCTGGACAAAAGCCTCTCATAGAGCTTGGATAGGATAGGTGTAATGGAGATAGGGCGATAGTCATTAGGAGATGATGAGGCAGTATTTCCCTTTGGAATAGGAGTGATAATAGCCTTACGCCAGCAAAGAGGAAAACTACCTGATTTCAAAAACAACCTAAACACCACTGCCAATTTAGGTGCCAAGACCACTGCAACCTTTTTAAAAAAGAGAGGGAAAAACCCATCCGGGTCTGTGCCACCATAGGTATCAAGATCCAGCAAGTACCTTTTCAGTTCAGCTGATTTGAATGCCATTGAATTGAGGTTGGGTCTAGGGAAACATGTCAATGGCAAAGACAATTCCTGATTACTCTGCTTATTAATAAAAATATTAGATAGAATATTGGCCTTCGATAATGGATAAAAAGAGATGGAGCCATCAGAGTCACAAAGAGGAGGCATGGAGGAATCTATTCCAAATAAAGAGGATTTCAAAGCGGACCACCATTTATGAGGCTGTGTAGCTCCTGCCAGAACATCATGAAGATGGGAGTTATAATCCCTCTCAGCACCATCATAAACTCTCTGCGCAGCTGCCCTTTTAAAAACATAATTTTCCTAATGCAAGGGGGTTTGATTACGCCTCCATAGACGATATGCAGCCTGTTTGTCATCAAATGCACGCTTGCAGTCATCATTAAACCATGCTTTATCCCTGATACGAGACTTAATTGTCTTTGATGGAACTCTTTTGCGAAGGATACCAAGAAGGGAATTGTTGAGAGCTGAAACCGGGTCATGAGATCTCAGTATGTGATTCCACTCAGCACTAATAACAGTAACTCAAAAACAGTACTTCCTTAGCCAAAGTAACAGCCATACCGGGTTGTGCACTATGCATCAACCTAGGCTAAAACAATACGTGAATAATTGCTAAAACATACGCAGTTAAAGTTAATAAACAAAATGCTGTCTTTCTTAC